>BGPR01003207.1:58856-135524 GCA_013235015.1 Araneus ventricosus
TCACAAATGACACTCGCAGTCCTTTAAATAAATAATTAGATAATAACTGCGACAAATGCAAACTCCTTCTATCTTTAAAATGACATACGCAATGTGTGGCGGCACTCAGAAGTGCATTGTCTTTGTTTTTAGTTTATCTTTTAGTGAATAAATTTTATCATTAGATGATCTGGTACCGTAAATCAGGTTTACTTTGCACCATTATAACATTGATTTTGCAAATATAAATAGAGCCATTGGTTATGGATGGGGGCTTAAAGATCTTTTTCTTTTCGTTTGTTAGAAATATTTATGAACGTAATTCATTGCTTAAAAATATGTTATAACAACGTTTCAGGAGTTTATAGGCGGAAGAAAATATTGAGTCAACATTGAAGTGAAAATTTTAGTGTTCAAAAATATGTCTCTTATGACGAGAGTGCAACATTTCTGAAGGTAAGCGCATTTCACAATGAAAGACAATAGACCGAGGTTTCATTCTGTCGCTTTGAATGTCAATAATACAATTTCTTTAAGTTGTAATTAATTTTTTTCAGACGATCTCATTTTTTTCTGCCTTTGAATCCAGAAAAAGAGGATTTCTATGTACCATGGAAATTTGTAGCACAAATTAATCCCAGGTTGGTTTTCAAATAATTTTTATCATTGATTAATTCCAAGAACCAATGCTTGTTTGTGCTAAAGACATGCCCAATGTGTTAAAAAGGAATTTATGTTTCGTAAATATATGGATTACTCTCCAAAGCCCCTAGAATCTGTGTTAAATACCATGTCAGAAAGTAAGTGTATTCTTAAAGAGGAAGAAACCATTTTTGATATTCACAAGTTTGTTACAAAAGAAATCCACTTCATATAACGAAATATGGAAGGTACTGCAGCTTGTGTAGTCTAGTTAGTCAGTTCTGTTTTCTTGTCAATATTATATACCTCAAAATGATAACAAATTCTTACTTTAAAAAAAATCTGCAGTAATAGATCGATTAATTAATAAACACTGCAAAAGATAATATTCATATTATTATAAAAAACGAAAATTTTGTTCGAAAAATATTTATTTTTGTTATATTTCGTGAATTCATCTTTTAATATTTCCATTCAAATTATAAATTAATATGTTTAACTGTGCATCACAGTGAGTTTGTTATTTTAAAGTAGTTAAAAAAATAATCAGTCTAAATAATCCCTACTTAGGGTGTAACTTTCCACAACTATTTCGAAAATATAAAATTTAGTATTAAATTATTGTATTATTCAAATTTTGCTACAAAACGCTTCTCTAGTAATCACCCAACCAGGAAGAATGAACATAATTTTTAGAGAAATGCATTCAACTAAACTTGGGATTCTTTTTGAGATCATAATTGGTATAAAGTCCAAATTACAGTAATTACTGTAATTCAGTACACAGTAATAATTCATGTAATTCAGTATACAGTAATTCCTGTTGATTCAGCAATACATTGTGGAGTATAGAGATTTTGATATGTAATGCTGAAATTAAATTAAAGGAATAGTTACATCTACAGAATATATGTTTCTTTACTATCAGTTACGTGTAAATTGAGATACTGCATATCCTCTGAGGTGTTGCATATCCTCTGTATAATTTTTGTCGACAACATCCCTTTTCCTAAAATAATACAATGTCCACCACGATTGTAGAGTTAGATTGATATACGTACACGCGCAGAAATACACACGTACACAAAAACACGCACACGTACATACGAACACACACGTACACACACACACTACTTCATTTAAGGATTTTGAAAAAAAATATTTTGAATTAATTTGAAATTAATTTAACTAAGTAAATAACTCAAGGGCGGATTTTGGAAACGTTAAAGGATAAAAAATATTAATAATAAAACGAATTTATCATTAAATCATATTGATATCAAAGTATCCCGCTGGTGTAATGTGGTGTGATGTTTGGAGAGGTGGTGCCAGTTGAGATGTCGTCCTCGTCATCTGTACGCTGTTCAGAATTACGAGATCCATCTGAATATAGCTCTCGCGTTGCTTCAAAACTGGATGCTAATATAACTGAACAAAATTTATATCAAAGCGATACAGAATTTTAGAATAATTCTCTCAGAAAGCAGTATGATAAATAGAATATTAATCAGCTTACTCTCAACAATGTTTTGTTGAATGGGACTAGAATTTCTGAATCTCATTGGTAAATACGGATGAGATTCAATAATTAGCTTGGGTCAATTTGATGAGAAATACAACTGTGAATTAATGATGTATATGATATTTTTACATTTATTCTAATTTTTCTCACATATTATTAATTTTATAATTTTCAAAATCTATCGAAAATATCAAAGAGACAATTTCTTAAATTTATTATGGAAATAGTTATTTCCTTAAAAAATGCATTACCAGTACTAAATATCTGCTTTTTTCAAAAGCTAAATCTTGAAGTGTAAAATGTTCAAACAACAACTGACATCCTATTAATACAGCATCTAATTCCCGGCAAAAGTTGAAAAAGAAACAAAACAGGCGAATGAATGAAGATGATTATAAAAATCATCTTGCTATCTTGACAAAATGTTAAGTAATACGAAAAAAATTCCGGCAGCTTATACTGATAAGTTGACGCTGTGAAAGTGAAATCAACACTCAAGGGCTTTTGATTTTCTTCCGAGATCCATAATTATGAAAGCAATTATAAATATTTATTAAATGTTTGCTTTATCTGATATATATCTAATCAGAAATTGAAAGCAATGCTCTTACCCACACAACATCTGTTGTTACAAGTTGAAGTCTCAATTTGTATTTCAAGAATTTTTGCAGTGCAAACAAATAAAATACATTTCTTAAGTGCAAAGCAACTGGGTAATTTTGGAATTTATGACAAAAAATTATATATATATATATATTTTCGCTCCTGTGATAATTTTTATTGTTTATATATATATATATATATATATCTATATATATATATAATAAGAGTATCATGAGCTGACATATATATATATATATATATATATATATATATATCCTTCTATATATATCATAATAAAATTTAATTTTTGGACTTTCTTTATTTAATATTAATGGTATCTCATTTTTTATTACTTCTATCGTAATAAGCGCACTACGACTTTCATATAGAGTCACGAGTCTTTAGGGGAAAATCCCTAATCTAAGTACTTAAATTTTCTGCGCATTCCTATCTCCACTTTTTGATTCAATTATGTAAGCTGATAACAACAGCGCACCTCCAACGCGTTACCTCTTTAATTCTGGTCATGGACATTTCCTAAATTATGATTCCTTTGCCTATTAAAAAGTATGCTACATCTTCTTCTACTATTGAATAAAAGAATTCAGTCAACTACTGACTTTTCCCTGATGAAAATGGATTACACTTCACATTTAAAGCCTGATGTTACATATACAAAAATATCAAAATTAGCAATATACATAAACGTACACTATATTTGCAATATATATAATTAATAAGATTGAATTAAATTACCCTATCAATAATCATACCGTCGAGATACAAATGAACATGTGGCATTAAATAATACTTTACCAAACTTTAAAAAGACAATCCTTATTTGAAATTCCAACAATCTAAATGACCAACTAGCCTTGAGTCTATTTTGTCGTATAAATCTAATTTTTAACGCTAACCCTCTACAAAGACAATTGTTGGACAAAAGAAAAGGGGAGTATGTCCCAAAACATATATATATATAATATATAAATGGATAAACAAAAGTCTTTGTTTGTTCATTTAAATCTAACATTGATTGATTTTCACTAAACATTATAATACCAAATAATAAAAGTACTAAATATATACCAAGAGGATATGGAAAATTGGAACATGTATATGAATTCTATTACAATCAAACCTATTGAAAAAAAATCCAGAAATTTGGAGTTTTCAACATTTAAATTGGTTGCTCAGCTTTGGATGAGCAAATAGCCGGTTCAATCGAATTTTTTGTAGAAACCATCCCAGTAAACATTGTTGAAAAAACAGAAAATGTAATAAACCCTAAAAATGAAAAAAGCTAGAAGAAAGATGACATACTTAAGCCTAAAATTAATGCACTCCTATTTTAGTAACACGTTTTCAAAAGATACATTCTTTGTAGGATGAGTTAGCATAATTTCATTCGTAGCTTGTTACTCGATCGGATATGTTGTGCTTTGTTCTATCCCCTTTCTGGTCACAGAGTCCTTCTCTGTATTCCTGATTTGGTTACATGCTAGATTTTAATTTATATGTTTTGGTACTTTTGTTTTGATTTGATCATTTCATTTTGAGTTGTATTTGATGAATACATATTGCTGTTTTTCCCTTCTTTAATTTTTAATCTGACAATCAAAGATAATTGCTTAATGGTGTTGATACCCTTTGCTTTGATTTGATAATTTTTTGTGAATTATATTTGATTGAATAGTATTGCTTTTCTCCCCGTTCTATAATTTATAATCTGGAAATTAAAGATTATTGCTCATTTATTTCAATACTTTTTGCTTTGATTTGGTGATTCATGCGTGATTTGTACTTTTTGATTTCGTGAATTGCCCCATTTCTGGTCACAGACCCAAGTATTCATTCTCAAAACTAATTTTTCCTCTTTGATGTGTACAGTTCAGAGAACAAAAATGATAAGAATCATGTCACGGTCAAAACCGCGCGGGTACTTAATTTTTAAAATAATAATTTACTTCATTTTCTGAGTTCTAAAATAAGTTGATATAAAATAAATGGAAATGTATCTCTTAACGTATACACATTTTTGAAACATTTTCAAGGACTATATAAAGAAAGTTCAATCAGCATTTGGCGCATAAAATATGCTGAGTTGTATTTTATATAATTAAAAATATTATAAACAGGAATCTTATCAAGATCAAACGATAAAAATCAGTGAAATATGATCTTAAATGCAATTAACAAGAAAAGATTAATTGGCTGCTAGAATAAACCGGAAAATCTTTGTTCAAGATTTTTCTTCCGGAACTTCGGAATATTCTCACTTTATAAAAGCATGGCATTGATTATTAAGAATGTTACAAAGTTTTTTACTTAACAAAAATGGAATATTAATTTTATGTTTCATAAATAACAAAATTTATTAATTATTTTTAAAAATAATTTCCATCTATATGAATTAGCTAAGAATTTAATGTAGAATATCAGATTTTTTAAACTGTCTCCGCTTGAGGATTGGGAGAAAAATAGCTTACGTTTATGGTTACTTCTCGTGGACAATATACATCCCTTATTCATCTTCATATTTTACACTTTGGAATTGCAATAAAGTAAATATATTAGATTTTGTTTGTAAGTTGTTTAGTTTCGTTTTGTTATGCTGCGTAACCCCCGCCCACTTCTCTGCATTTATCAGCCACGCTCGATTGAATGCGACTAAAATAAGTCATCACTCTATAAGACTATTTTACACCGAAAAAAAAGTAAAAAATTCTCGTCATTTTACAAATAAGAGCTAAACCAAAGCTCAAATATGTAGTTGACAAAGAAGTGAGATTTACTCTGAAAGCAGAAGTTGATTTCTCTCTTTTTCGATGAGGGTTCCAAATGCCTTCTCGATTTCTAAGCCTCTTAGACATGCAAGAAAGAATTCATCGTGATTCTATTTCCATCCCCCCTCCGAAAAAAAAGCTTCTTCTTTTAAAAATAAGAGACGCTCGAATCTATCTCTACCAACCACTTGCTCTGCGTCCTCTGTCTGTTTTGCTCGACAGATGTATTTAGGGCTAATGACCCGCAAGCCTGCATCTGGGAGAGATATGAATAGGAAATATTTGACGTTCTGCCAAAGAAACAAGCGAAAAAAGTGAAGGGAATAATGAAAGAAGACTGATATAGATGGAGTTTCACTCCGTCCTATGATTTTTTATACATGTAAAACAGTGAAACTCTTGCACGCATATTGAAAGAAAGAAACAAAAGGACTACGAGTTGCAGAGGCAGCCAGCTGCTGTCACAGAAATTGTTTTTTAACAAATGTTCTGTCACAAAGGCGTTCACTGGATTTCATTGTCTTTTCTTGGAAAAGTGGGGAAAAAGGGGATACTGTTATCAGGAGAAGATGATAAATTTAAAATCAGAAAAAATATTTGACCTCTTAAAAATGTATTTTTCATTGTTCCTATCATGACGTACATGCAGTTGTTCTTTAGAACATTCAACTTTAAGGATTGTTTACGTAGTAGAGGCAAAACTGAAATTTTATATTTTTTTCTAGAAAAATCTGATTTCTTTTCTTTCATGTTAATACATATGTTATTCTTTAATTATTTTAGAAAAAATATAAATTTATTTCTTATCGTTTGATTAACATTATTGCGATAATTGTTATGATTAATTTTACTACTCTTTTAGAGCCGCAATTCAGCTTCTTTGACTAAAATAAGACTTTAGTTCATACCTAGATAGTGAAGCACAACATTCTCATTGTTTGATCTTGCATCTATTACTTATTGTTTCTTTCTATATCACCTGTAATGTTTCTTAAAGAGCACGTGTGGGCCTGCACGTTAGTTCACGGAAAATAGAAAGTAGAATGCGCGAGTGAAACTGTAGTGATAAACACATTATGTGCAGGATACGAATTGGATGCAAGCTCAGATAAAAATACAAATCTTAACTGTGTTTACTCTAGACAATATATATATCATAAAAGAAAAAGTGAGCGTATTATGCAGACATCTATTAACATATCCAACTTATCTAAACTAGTACAAAAGTCAAATTATTTAATTAAAATTTTAATGTTGGGTGATTCGATGAAAAAGTATTTTTGCTTTACCGCTTCCAAAGATAATTTACGTTTGAAACTGAGAATACATTTTTGGCTAATTAATTATTTAATTTGCTGTGCAAACAGTTTGAAAGATATACATGCTGCGAAATAAAAGTGGAAATAAAAATTCTGCTCTTCTCTTAATATTCAAAGGAAGCAATATTTCTTATTCTAGAGGCCACGGTGACCTATTGGTAAGGTCTTGGATATGGGGCTGGACGTTCCAGGTTTGAAACCCTATTCCACAGAAGATCCGCCGTGTATTTGTGCCTGTTGCAAGGTAATACATACGTAGGGGCGAATGTCCTCACGCTTGTGTGGCAATGAAGTTCAGAGAAGGGTTTCCAACTCAGGCATCGTCCTCATCATTTGACCGAAGTTGAAAATTAAGAGGTCCATCTCAAAATAGCCCTCGTATAGCTTCAAAATTGGGCGTAAATATAAGTGAACTAAAATTTCTTATTTTAACTTTAATAGTGGCAAAATCATGTGAATGAAAGATTTGATAAAACCAAAATTTGGTTTGAATTTATTTACAATAATAGAAAACATTGCTATAAATTGTGTGTATTGAAATGTTTATGACAATTGGTGAGGAAGAGGGTATGCCATTTAAATTCTGATCAATAAAAAGAAAATCTTCTGCTCTTTAGGATGGTATATAAATCATCTTCGTGAAATATAATTCGCTTAAATTTTGTTATTTAATTAAATACTTTAAGAAGTAATAATTTCTGAAAGTTGAAAGAAGCACAATTGATTTATAAATGGACGCCAGAATGGCATAAGCAAATTTGATGTCGCTACTATTCACCGTTTACGAAGACTTCTTGTGAGAGATAGACCGGTGAAACATCTTTTTTTCTCACGAGTTCGTCTCCCTTCTATAGGAATTGGACTAAATAACCTTGAAAGACTTAAGACACATAAGGATCATTTAAAAAGATTTCAAAATTAAACAAAATATTTCATTGACTAATTTATTCAATTGCCTAGTAATTGGATACCTGTGCAACTATATTAAAAGAGGTGCATTCTACGACATAAAACCGGAAATAAAAATGTCCGAAAAAAATATATTCTTATGTTTATATATATATATATATATATATAATTTTTGAAACGTTAATTATAATTAGAGAAACAAATTGTACCTCAATGGAATAACTATCATTAAGAAGATAATTTTTCGCTCTTTAAGATTGTTTAAAAATTACTTTCGTGCGATAAATTTATTGGCGAAAAGCGTCGAATAATTTGGATTAATATTATTTAATTTTCGTTATTTAATTAAATATCTTAAGAATTATTTTCTGAAAGTTGAAAATAGCACAGTTCACCTAGAAATGTTCTCAAGAATATCATGTGCAAATTTCATGTCGTTACCGTTCACCGTTTAGGAGGAGTTGTGACCGACACATAGACACACGAATTTTCTGTTCTATACGCTAGATTTATATTTTGCACTTCGCATCATAAAATAAAATTGGTCTAATTATAATTTGGAAAAGAAGATAATTTAGACAATTTGTATGATGAATACCTGGCTACATCTATACCTGCCTGTCTTTGCTATTGTTTCATCTTTAAGTGATTGTATCTCATGTATAAAACAAGGCAAAAGTTCGATAAAGCGTTTTCATTCGACAATACAGATATTTTCAAATAATTCATTTAGTAGTTTTAATATTGCATCCCATCTTAAATCATTTTTGAATATAATTCTTTAAAATGGTGAATAAACGCATGCAGGCAATGAAGATGTGATGACTTGATATCAACATGAAAAGAAAAAGTAGCTTTCGAACTTATAAATTTCCATTCCTAGCCACTGAGGGATCATTAATGTATTTCTCACTTTTTGAAATACAATATTTCATTTTATAAATCTTAGGAAGCATAAAATTCAGCATTATCAGTTTCATTTATTTTTAGTTATCTTAACTTAATACGGGAAAATTCACGCTCAGCGGTTGTTGCTCTTAAAAAAGATGACCGTGAACAAGAACGCACGATTAGAACTATTCACTAAGGTGCATTACACTAATTTATGCTTCCATGTTTTTCATGCAGAATATCAGTTGTTCCCTTTTCTGAACAAGAAACTTATCAGTATCCCTAATGCATTATGGAGGAAATCGTGGAACATTAGCCACAGATGTGAGCATATGCGTGCTGTAAAAGCCGTAAGCTTGATGAGGGTAAAATGTCATTTTTCTTTGGTTCACGGAGCAATTTCATGTTTTTCTTTCAAACTTTTTGCTGTTATTCTCATGGCTTTGATGTTTAATGCCCGTCGTGTCCTACTTTGTTTTCATCGAGATTTCATTTCATCTTTATTAGAAATCATCGGGCATGTTAAACGAAATTAATTCATACGTATTTCTAAGAAAAGAAACAATGTAAGGTTTTAAAGCAGACTATATACTATATGTTAGTTAAAAGAAAATTTAAACAAAGGACATTATTTATTTCGTAAAAATCTTCTTTTAACCATTGATGCAGCGTTACAATAAACACATCATTCGTAAATAATACATATCTCAATTCATATTTCATCCAAGAAATAATAAAATATGTAATAAATATAAAGATTAATCATTTGAGTTTTTCTAAACAAATAGCAAACGTGTGAAATACCTATCCAAAGGTGCAAAAACGTAAGTACATCAATTAATGAATTAGGGACAAATAGTCATTCATGTATTTATGAAAATCATTTGAAACACTAAAATAGTCCGAATTTACCAGATCAAATTATACCAATACAAACAGTAAAAGAACTTTAAAATATTAAACTTCAAATATTGCAAAATTATTAAATTCTAGGTTAGTGAAATTTACCCTTTTTTCATGTAGATTTCTGCCGTAACTTAACTTCTTGCGAATTGAAAATTAAAATATAAATATTTAAACACTGGAATAAATTATAGACGTTCAACACATTACTGCAAATTCGTATAAGATATTGAATTAGAAATTTCACAGACCTTAATTTTTATTGTGTTCTCTGCAACATTACATGGCTAACAAATTATGACCCAATTAAATATTTTTTAATAACATTGTTGTTTTCTTAACAATAAGTTATTTTTAAAATTCGAAAATCTTACGAAATTCTGAGTTTTGAATCTGAAAAATATACAGTTTAAAAATTATTTATTGAACTTTAGTTTTAAATCATATTGATTTGAAAACATACAAGAAACTAAAATATCGATACTGTAGTTGCAAGAGAACTGTATCTAAAAGTGATTGCTTTTGAGAAAATGCATTCTTCAATGCAAAACACATTTTTCATTTATAAAATGCATGATTTGAAATAAAACTTATTTTTGAAAAATTACACAAAATATTGCATTTCAGCTTTTTGTAGATAAAATTCCAATCTTTTATTGTCCCAAAAAATAAAAGTTTAAGAAACCGTAAACAAATGAAATTATCAATTACTCAGATTCTCTACTCTGCTCTGCTCAGAAAGTATCCTTTTACTAGATGAATTTGTTAAGAAATGAGATATTTTCATGCAAAGATTGGTTTCGCAAAGGATGACCCATTACGGGCTAAAGCTATCACTTTAACAGCCTACTAGTTACCACTGATCTTTAATTCGGACCAACAATGTGCAATGATCTAAGTAATCTTCTAACGCTTCGGTGTTTCCAATAAGGAGATGGAAGAAAGGAATTCTCATTATTTAAGGATATATTTCACGTCTTGAATTACAATTTCATGGAATAAAATTCTTCTCACTGAGTTTAAATACTGGTCCAAACATGTGCTAAGGTTAAATAAATGCAATAAAAATTATTTAGTTTCAAAATAATTTAGATCATTCGAATAACGTTTCTGTTACTAAAAAGATTCTTTTTAAGATTAATGGCGTAGATTCCGGTCGAAGTAATTTTTCTTAATTCTGTTATATTTTCATTTCTCGGAAAGTTTGGAATGCTGTTTCTCTCATAATAAGAAGCTATATAAATTATAATTCCGCAGAAGGTTTCATTATAATAACATATCATTAAATAATTTTGACATTTATAATTTCATGCGTTGTTTCTGTTAAAGTCGCATGAAATCCGACAGAATTAATATTATTTACATAAAAGAATTGATTCAGAAGTCATATGATTTCAAAACTTATTTACAGATAAATTTTTATTCACAAATGAAATCTTATTTTACTAATGATATATTTTGGGATCGCATAAGATAAAAATACACGAAGGGAAAGTATTATCAGTATATATGTGCAATACACAATTTTTAGTTAATTGGAATATTTATTCCCAGTATTTCATTGGTCACATGATTTTCGAGTTTAGAAAATTGCATGATTAATAAGATCACAAAAGATATAACTGAAAAAAGTTGTTTTACTAACAAGCATACAGAGAAAAATTTCGTAACACAATTATATATCATTTCCTGCTTTGATAGCATAATAATACTGCAGCTACATCTTCAACTTATCGTATTTCTATGAAGAATATTTTAATTAAGTAACGATATGTTTGATTATTCTCTGAGATGAAATTTGGAAGGCATACAAGTTAAACATCGCATCGTAATACTATTTGTATCAAAAATATTTTTTCAATCTGAAATAAGATTTGATCTTATTCGTTATTGTATAAGCTTTTCAGCTCAAACAAGAAGATTTGTAAAGAGAAATGAACGACAAATGGATTAAAAGAAACAAAATATTTATTAAAAGTTATGAAAAATTTGAGAAATTGTATTATTTTGCTGCCTGGAAGCTCTGCTGAAAATATTATGAGAAAAACTAAGTATTTCTTAATCATAAATAAATATTTTATTGTAAACTCACGTAGAATGAATTATGATGAAACTAAATTCAAAATTTATCAAAGTTAATAGAATTCATTCTATCATTCCTTTCGATAATAAATAATTTCTTTTTTTATTGGCACTTATTTTACAAAATAATTATTGTAAACTTATTGATAAACATGTTATTAAATAAAATAAAAATTTGTGTTTTCAACTAATAATATAAATATTTTTCAATTTAACATGGTTATATAGAACTATAGGGTGTATCAAAAATAAAACTTAAAAAAACATTTCTTCCTTGGGTTTTTCCCATTTCTTTTGGTTCTAATAGAGAGTTTAATAAATTTCAGCCTTCTAAATTAATTGTATTGTTTGCCTGTAAAACCATGAAATTTGATAAAAAAACACTTAAAATATGAAATAAAAATGTTTTTAGAAACTTTATATGGTTACTAATGCGCTAAAACTGATTTATATTTCTTCCTATCGTCATGCTTAGTTAGAAAATACACAAAAATAGCTATTAACTATACCCTTAGCCTCTTATGATTTGAGAAAAAAGCATAAAATGAGAAAAATTTGCACTAATTCTGGTTTTTGGATACAACATAAGTTACTGTATTTTCAGAAAAACAGCTTAAAAATTTCCTAAAATGCTAACGAAGGATATAAAAATAAATGCAGTGATAAGTTAAAATCTACAATTTTATATGACAGCTTAACACGTAACATTAAAAAACATTAAATAATCACAGTAGTTAGTTGTCCAAATAATTTGCAAAAATTCCAATAACTGTCAAATAATTTCATGTAACTACTTTAAATTTTATTCGAAAGTGACTTCTTAAAATAAGGAGTTATTTTCTACTTTCTTCACTTGAATGAAATAGATTTTGAGTCTGTTCTTCATTTTTGATCATCGAATTGACTAAAATCTTCCAATAGTTTTGCCCCCGCTCGGCTCTGTCATTTAGCCTGTGTGATAAAAGTTTTCATTTTATTTGAACTTGATATCTTCTTCAAAAGCTTTAGTATTGTTTTCAAACCAGGCTCCATATTGTCGCAACAAATGAAAAATCAACCATGTCTTCGATCTAACCAATTGATGCAGTTTTTTTATGATTTACGAAGGGAAAATGGAGACACCAGTGGTAAGTGATTTTTCATAAGCTTTGTATTTCATTAAGAATGCTGCAACCTCCTTCATTTCAGTCTTACACTTTCTTAGAAAATAAAGAAAATGTGTCTGCTTCTTTTGTCAAATATTTAAAATGTCTACTGAAAGTTAAAAGGCCAGCTCATTCAATCCCAGGTTCGTATTTCTCTTACATGGTCAGGGACATCCAAATCATCAGATTATTTACAAGAACATCTGCAGCATTTTGGGCATTCAACCAAATCTTAACAAAAATCAAATCATTGTTCCGATGATCTAATATATTGATACAGTGTCTGGATTTTACCATTGTCATATTTTAGTTGTTTACCGAAAGCATACATCATTGCCGAATAAAGTATTGTATTCATTCCCCTGGCTTTGTGAAATGACCCAGACATTTGCCAATAAACTCCCCGAGAAGAGTTCTCTAAACACAATTAGGACAATCCTGTCACATTCCTTGTAGTTACTGACCTCAGAGAATGTGTCACACTCCCTAAATATATACGAGAAATTCGACCCTTATGGTTTAATTTTAGTAGACATTTGTGGTACTTAACAGAAGAAGCATTAAAATTTTCTTTACTTTCTAAGAAAGTTTCAAACTCTGAAAAGAAGTAGATTGCAGCATCCTTAATGAAATACAAACCTAATGAAAAATCACTCCCCAATGGTTATTTCTCCGCCGTTTCCTCCGTTTTCAATCATACCACAAAACAGCATCAATTGGTTGGAACGTAGTCATGGTTGATTTTTCCTTTGTTGAACCAAAATAGAGCCTGGTCGGAAAACAATCCTCAGGCCTTGGAAGATTTCACGTTCAAAGAAATGAAAATTTTATCAGTAACTTAAAAGTAGTAAATGAAACCGTGGATCGAGGGGCAAAACATATGGAAAATTTCAATCAATCGTTAACCAAAAATGAAGAACAGACAAAAAATCTACTTAAGTCTGCTGAAGAAAGTAGGGGGAAACTCCTTGCTCTAAGAAGTCAGTTTTGAATGAAATTTAAAGTAGTTAGAGTGATGGCATGACATTATTTGACAGTTATTGAAATTTTTACAAGCTATTTGGACAATTATTTAATGTAAGAATTAAATCCTTTTTTATTGCTACGTGTTAAACTGTGAGTTAAAATTGTAGAATTTTAACTTTTCTTTAACATTTTAATATTTTTTTAAGATTTTATTATGAACATACAGTACTTGTGGTATAACAGTTACCATTAATATAATTTTACAAAAGATATAAAAAATTAAAAATTATTTAAACTTTTATATTCGACAGAATGGCGCATATGCAGCAACTTCCAATAAAATAGAAGTACAGATAATACCCAGCTAGCACGTACGTTTGCAGTAAGTTTGAGTTTTACATGATATTATATTGTCATGGCAAATTTGACGCGTCAAACTTGAAGCGAAACTGTGGCAAACTAACAATGCAGAATCGCCACCCTCGCTTGCAAAACGAGTTTGCCACAAGTTCGCCGTGACAACTAGCGCCACCCCTCCTTGCAATGCAAGCTTGCTGTGAGTTTTCAAAACAAGCTTGCTGCAAAGATGATAGCACAATAAGAGATAATTATCTTTGTCTCCGTTTTGAAAAAACATCCGATTTTTAATAGCATCTCCTAGACCGACCTTCTTTTTATTAATTCAATAAATCAATGATAATTTGTGAAAAAACTAACTTTTTTATAAAAAAGAAATTTGAAACATTTTCCATCTGTCCACTAGAACTCGCACTTTAAAGAAAACTTTATCCCCTTTTTCTTAGTGTTGAAATTTTAATGTTTATAAACAAAATTAAACCTAAAAACAGTCAATGTTTGTTGAAAAATAATAACTTATGCCTTTTGTCCCATTTTAAAGTAATTACTTCTGAAATCTAATTTCATAATTTATTCTACTAGCAAAACGTAGTTATTAGCGAAAATCGCTCTCTCTTCGACTTCAAATCATATTCTCAACTCAAAAAATTAATGAAATCAAGAAAACAGTTTAAAATAAATCGTATACGAATCGAATCGAACGATGTATTAGCGAAATCTATCTTCAACTCTCTAGAGTTTAACGTGCCGAGTGGTTAGGGCTTTAGCTGAGGAAGGGGTAGGTCGCGAGTTCTAATCCGGGTTGTGTTCGTACTCCGTTTTTGCTATAGCTTACAATGAGTTTCACGTGACAAGCTTGCTGTAAGTTCGTCGCGTGGTGACTTCGAAGCTGACGTTAACGTGCTGCTAGCTTGATTCTAGCTTGCACTCATGTCATGTCAAATTTGTTGCAAGCCTGCAGATTTTGTAGAGCAAGATTTCTGCAACTTTGCTGCAAACTAAAATTGCTATCTGGGTATAATACAAAAAATACAGAAGAAACAGAAGAAGTAAACAATAGCAATAACAATACACCTTTCTGCGCGTCCAACGCAGCATCATCCAATGATTGCATCAACAAGATTGTTCCACAATTAACCAACAAATTACTATAGAATTAAACAACAAAATACCGTGCTCTAACAATTGAAATTAATAAAACAGATAAAAGAAAACAATTAAAATGGAAGAGAAATCGATTGGCGAACTTTTTCAAAGACCACTTGCCATCGGAGTTCTAATATGAATACATTTTCTGTAAAGGGCAAGTAATTGTGGTATGGTGCTCGCAAAAAGCAACAATTCAGAATTATTCCAAATTTTAACCATTTTATGCTTTTTTTCCAAGTGGCTAAGGGTACAGTTAATACTTATTTGTGTTTATAATTCTAACTAAACATGTCCATTGGAACAAATATAAACCAGTTTTAACACATTAGAAAACACATAAAATTTCTTAAAAAATTCTAGAAAAATGTCATTTTAGGAGCTATTTGTCAAATTTCAGGGCAAATCCTGCAGTTAATTAGAGCACACAGCAAATCCTGCAGTTAATTTAGAGGGCTAAAACTTCATACACTTTCTATTAGAACCAAATGGAATGTGAAAAACCCTGAGGAGCAAGGTTTTTTTTAAGTTTTTTTTTCGAGACCCTACTAAGGGTACAGTTAATATTCATTTATGTGCATATTCTAACTAAATATGACGATAGGAACAAATATAAACCACTTTTAGCACATTAGTAACCATATAAAATTTCTAAAAATATTTAAAAAATTAACATTTTAAGAGGTTTTTTTCAAATTCCAGGGCTTTACAGGCAAACCCTACTGTTAACTTAGAGGGCTGAAACTTTTTATATTCTCTATTAGGACCAAAAGGAATGGGAAAATCTATAGGGAGAAATGTTTTTTTCCAAGTTTTTTGAGACACCCTAATAGAACTATTTCACAGACATTTAACTTAAGTTTTTCTTCAGTTTGAGGTTCTATTTCTTTGTGATATTATTTTTGCAGTGACTTCCTTTTTGAATGAAGAAAAAGCGAAACTGAAAGATCATTACTGACTCTGGTGTAATTAACAAATTTGAGATGTAATTTTCAAAATAATGAATATAATATTAAATCAACATTGCTGTCTGTTCACTACCATAATTTTTCTAAGAAATGTATAACATAAAAATATTTGACAAGAGTTTGAATTTCCACGTGTTGAACAAAATGGTGCTTCAAAAATAGGAAGAGCTATCCTTTTTTAATTTTTTTGTAAGACTTTTTTCCTGATGAGTTTTAAAAGCATTCTTTCTGTTGTTTCTAAAGATATCCAACTGATTATGCTTAATAGGTGAACCTTCATTTCCGATATGAACTTTCCTATTTTAAACTGCTGACAAAAATAGAATCAAATGCCACGTAAATATAAGTTATAAATAGTATAGGAAACAACTCTATTAATAAGGAAACTATAATTTTTGTGTTAGAAGGATCATGTAATATGATGTCCCTTCCTACCTAAACTTTTCTGTAGTTGCATCGATATAATATTGTTCTATTCGACGATGGAAAATACATCACAAATGCTAAAATTCTAGCCTTTATTATTTCGGTGATGCAGAATGAGGACTGTCTGTCAAATAAATTTAATAATTTTTTTAACTATATGACATTTTTGAATGGAAAATGCTTTACATTCTCCAATTAGTTTGTTAAGTCATTTTCATGGGTTTACACTCAATTCTGCTACTTATATTGTTCAGCAGTTCTTCCAGAGTAATCCTTCCATGTTTGTTGAGAAATAATCGGTATTTTCAGAGGGTTGTTAATTCCAGATTGCAGAGGTTATATAATAATGGAGTGATTACTTCATTTCGAAGAGATGCCTTAGGATTGGAAAACTTAACAAAATTCGCCACAGAGTATCCCTCAGTGAGCTAGCGAACGATATTACAAAATATACAAAATACACTAAAACATACAAAATACACTAAAACATATACATCAAACATATTACTACATCAGATATAAACACTAGGGAAATTATACATACCGTCTTAAAAGATTTGCATAGTTAAAGGGAAACAATTACACTCTTTTCTTAATAAAAATGAACTCAATCTGTGAATAACATTTCAAAGAATGAGATTAATGAAAGTGATCAGTAAATGAGATTATTTTAAGAAATGAGTTGAATGACAGAAGGTTGTGTGTTCAAATCACGTCCGGGTCACCATTGTTGTAAAATAATCGGTATTCTCAGAAGGTTGTTCATTACTTATAGTAGAGGTTATAAAATAATGAGGTGATTAATACATTTCGAAGAGATGAATCAGGATTGGAAAACTTAACAAACTTTATTCACTCACGCACACATTTAGATAGCACGCCGCTCAGAGAGAAAAGTCAAGCAGTGAGGTGTCAACGTTGAGCGGCCACAAACTCAAGTGGCTAGTTTGCCAAAGGATGATGAATACGTTTATTCCAACAGATCCAGCATCTTATACATTGTTCGATGAACATTTTAACTGTCAATATTTTTAATATAGGTATAATTAGGGATTGCAATCCGGAAAACCGGATACGGTAATCCGGCATCATTAGACGTCTACCAGATCCGGTACCAGTTTGCCGGATCCGGTAAAATAAAAAAATGCATGAAGCAGATTTGTTGAAAATATACTCGTGTTGTTGCAAGAGTAGGTACTTAAATGCGTGGTGCGTACGAGTCTCTCGACGCTGACTCACCCGTTACACATATAAACATGGTTATTGTTCAATTGATAGATGAATTATGTTTATGTTGCTTTTAAGAGTACGTGAATGATTTAAGTAGATAATTAGACTTACAAATGAATTGAGTAACGATCCATATTTCTGATTTTTCTTTATAATATGACTTTCTTCTTCCATAGCGACCGAAATAGCGTTTTAAATTGTAAGTATGTACCTATTTGTATTGCATTGCAGGTACTAGTCTAAAAGTTCTAAAACAAACATGTCACTTTTGAAATCAATTCAAAATGAAAACAGGAATATTAATATACTTAACAGAATAAAAAAAATATTATGATGATACAAGACGAACTGATGATACATTAACTATGCCGAAAAAAAGGTTTTATGACTAGAAATGAAAAATATCTTAGAAAGAGTTGTTCAAGATGATAGCTTTAAAGAAAACTTAGATAATATAGTAGAAAATAACTTAGGTTCATCGTCATTGAAAAATGATTTGACATTACAGAAAGAATTACAAATGGAAATCCAGCAAGATATGAAAACCTAGAGCATAAATACCAAAAAAAGAGAAAGATTATGAGAAAACATTAAGAAAGGAAATGACTGCATGTGAAAGTGAAGGAGTTCGAGGAAAATACTTGTCTTCTATTCATGAGTACTTGTTCACAATAAAACCGACAAGTGTAGAAGCAGAAAGGCCGTTGGTTATATTTGTAGCTCTGAAAGAAGTCTATTGGCAGATGACACAATTAACAGTATTTGTTTCCTACAATAATTTTTTCAAAACCAAAGTGAGTTTTTTTAATTGTTTTACTTAACATAATAATTTAAAGTAAGTATATTAAAAATACGAAGAAGTTTTAAACTCGTTATTGTGATAATTGTGCCATTGATTAAACAGATTCATGATGACTGTCATAATTATAAGAATGAGACTTCTTGGCGTGTCTAAAATACCTAATTATTGTGATCTCAGTTGATAAGCTTGATTTAGTTTGATTTAATATAAGTTACTTACATAATATAAGTTGCATTACTAGTTATCATTGACGTCATTTGTGAAATCTAGTAAGTGAGACTGAACTTAACCTCCCATCATTATCTAATTATTACTAAACTAATATAACAATTACAATTTAATTAGTTACACTATACTAAATTTTTATAGTTGATTCATACCTAAATGTTGATTAATTATAATAGTGTAAATAAAGTTGATTTCATAAGAAATTAACCCTTTTTTTATAAACTTTGTAATACATTTACTTCACTCATAAAACGGAGTAGAGTTCGAGCCCTGCGTAGACGATTCCAGGCTACTTGGGAACAAAACGAAAGACTCCAAAGGAAAATCAAATACAAAAGGGAATATGCGGAATACAAGCTAATGATTAAAAAAGCAAAGAGAGAATGTAAGACAGAGTTCCTGGAAAAAATCACACAAAAGAATTCGATGGATGTCATTAAAAATATATTGAAAGATAAGAGACTTGACATGAAGATGGCTTTAATTGTACAAGATAATGGCGAACTTACCAGAGACTTTGCAGATAGTAGGGACTATGTACTAAAAACATTTTCCCATGGTTGAACAGGACATACGAGTGGAGAGATATAGAAACAGGGGCGATGACATTAAAGATTTTACTATCGAAGGAATCGAGGCATCCATTAAAATCTTTAAGAAGAAAAGTGCACCCGGATTTGACGGATGGTCTATAGATTTCATTATGGAAATCTTTATAGCCGACAAAGAATGGTTCACAATGATTCTAAATTTATGTGTGAACTTGGGAATTTTCCCTAGACGATGGAAAATAGTTAAGGTTATACTTATACCAAAAGATGGGAAAGACTCATCGAATTACATATATCATATGTAATTCGATGGCATATTGGGCGATATTGGTCATATCGCCCAATATGCCTTTTACCCCTGTGGGACAAACTACTGGACAAATTAGTTACAAGAAGACTAGTTGACTATCTTGAAGAAAAAGAATTACTAAGCGAATTCCAATTCGGTTTCAGAAAAGGGAGAAGTACTACCACAGATCTTAGGAATATTATAGATTTTATAAAACTGTCGAAAAGTCAAAAGAAAGTATCTTGTTTAATATCTTTGGATATCCAAAACGCATTTAACTCTGTCAGTTGGGGGCAGATAAAGCAGTTATTAAGGCAATTTAAAGTCCCACCTAAAATAGGTAAGTTAATAGACAAGTTTCTACAGGATAGGTCAGTATTGTTGGAAAACGGAAAAAATTGGTAATACAATATGGGAGTCCCACAGGGTTCCAGCTGTGGTCCGGTGTTATGGCTGCTAGTGATTAATGGGATGCTTAACATGAGGAACATTGAAAATGATGCATATATACAAGCCTATGCAGATGGCATTGTGGTTATGCTGAGAACTACTGCCTTGTACCACTTTACAAATATAAGTAAACCAATCATGAAGAATCTAGAGGAATGGGCAAGTAGTTACAAATTATCTTTCAGCAAGGAAAAAACCAAGTATTTGATGTTTAAATTTCGAAAAAAAATAACGCATTTTCCAAGTATTCATCTTTATGGTTCGAGGATATCTCATGACAAAAAACTGAAGTTTCTGGTTATTAAGCTGGACCCAAACCTAGGTTTTATTCCCCACTTGAATAAAGTACAGACTAATATTTGCAAGATTTACGAAAAAAAAGAAGAATTGCAAGAACCCACTTAAGGCCGGAAATAGTAAAAGAAATATATTCGGTAATAATTGAAAGGATCGTAACGTACGGAAGTGAAATTTGGTACAGGGGTACAGTGGAACAAAAGAACAAGCTACTTCAGATACAGAGAATGCCTTTGATTGCAATTACTAAATGCTACACCACCGTCTCAAATGAGACACTACAGGTTTTATCTGGCCGTGCACCACTTGACTTGAAAATAGAATTAGAAATTGAAGTTGCGAAACATATCAAAATTATAAAAAAAGAAGAAATATATGAGGGATTTCAAAATTTTGACTGTGAAGAATTGATGAAACCATGGGATACCATAAGTATTGGATGTATCTATTTTGAGTCGTCGGGCGCTGGCCACGAGATCTATACAGATGGATCGAAGATCAATAATCAAGTGGGCACATCATATGTACATTTTTATAATGGAACAGAAACCGATCCTTCTTAATAAGATTGGGAAACCAAAATACAGTTTTCATGGCCGAAGTAATGGCAATTAGTAGGGCAATCGACTACTGTATAGATAAGAATATTCGCAACTCTAAAGTTATTTCTGACTCAAGATCAATCCTAATGGCTATTGAATCAACTGAGGAGAAAAGGAGGATTATGATTGAAATTAAGAAGAAATTAAAGTTAACCAAAATCCAATTGCAGTGGGTCAAGGCTCACAATGGAACTGTAGGAAATGAGAGAGCAGATGCACTTTCTAAGCTTGCCGCAAGTAAAGATCAAATAGACGCTGAATTTGGCCCGACAAAAGCTCAAGTTAGGTATAGGGGCAAGGAAATACTTGCTACGAAATGGCAAGAGAGATGGAATAATTCAGAAAAGGGATCATGGACTAAGAAATTTTTCAAAGAGGTTAAATTCAGTAGGCTATACGGTGACTTCTACTATAACCAAGTGTCGACAAGTCACGGAGTGTTTGGTGCGCATCAAAAGAGACTATTCGGCAAAGAAAGAGGCTGTCCATGTGGTGAACAACTTGAGACTATTGAACACATTTTATTAAAATGTAAAATTTGGGGGAAAGAAAGGGACGATTGGCCAAAACGCTGGCTTCAAAAAGATATTTCTGACTTGGTATTTTATTCGCCTTTCAAAAAAGACGCTATTGACATCCTTAAAAAACTCATGTTTTCACGTTTGACTTCCTGAGTTGGAATGGAACTTTTCCTGCGTTCATTTTGTTTCATTCGCTATATTATAATTGCTTTATTTGTTATGCAGTGGCGGTGAAAACTCAGACCTACACGAACATTTCAGTGGTACTGGAAAGGTAGTTGACTGCAATTGTGCTGAGTGGACTACGCTCACAAAATTCCGTACGGCTTCAGCCAGATCGGAGGAGCTTTTGTATTCGATATATTAGCTTCATATACATACACTCACTGTATCATCTTTTATACAGTTGATTTGAATGAAATGGCAAAATAGTTTTGATGTGACCAATCTGGCCGGATCCGGTCGGATCGATGGGTATCCGGACGGATGCGAACGGATAGAAATTGGTGCCGGATTGCAATCCCTAGGTACAATCGTCAACGAAATGAATAGGACACTTCTGTAATTCTGGTATATATTATTGAATCTTCACAAAACTAGTGACGATGATAATGGCTCTAGAGGACAGGTTTATTCAGAACACAACACTGATTAACCGAGTTAATTAACATATATAATTAACAACTATCTCGGAATTTTCCCATTGCGCATATCAATTTTTTTCACTGAATCAACTCCCCGCCATGAAATTAGACTCTCCAAAATTTTTTATAGAGTTTTGATGAACATTTCGTGAGTTATAGGGTTTTAAAAAAATGGCCTTTCCCATGTTAACTGAATTTTAGGAATTTTTGACGATATCTTGGAAAGTATTATCAAAAGTCTTTTCACTCTCTAAAAGAATACTATTTTTTTACATAAAGTCATGGAAAAAAGTCATAAATAAGAAAAAATTATAGTTTTAAAATTTTTTTAACATGACTGTGATAAAAAATTGAATTGTAACATAGTAAAATTTTTGCATGAGAGCGAAGCTGAGACATTGTAACCCCGGTATCGAAAAAATCAAGTGCATATTTGTAATAGTTTCCGAAATATTTACAAAAAACTGCAAATTTCCACTGTTGAAGGCAACGCCCACTGTTTGAGGGACTGTAAATAATATTTATTTGCATTTAATGGTATACTCTTCATAAAACTAGTGCTTGAAGAAAAGTAGACCGATTAAAAAGATAAATATACAGTCCCTCAAAATGTGGGAATTGCTTTCAACAGTGGGAATTTGCAGTTTTATGTAAATATTTCGAAAAATATTAGAGATATACACTTGATTTTTTGGATACCGGGGTTATAACGTCTCAGCTTCGCTCTCATCCAAACATTTTACTATCTTACAATTCAATATTTTTGACAGTCATGTTTAAATTTTTTTTTAATATTATAATTTTTTTATTTATGATTTTTTTCATGACTTTATGTAAAAAAATTAGTGTTGTTTTAGTGAGTGAAATTCTTTTTAGAAATATATAAAACTTTCTGAGATATCGACAAAAGTTCCTAAAATTCATTTAACATGGGAAACGCCATTTTTCAAAACCCTTTAACTCTTGAAATTATCATCACAATTGTATAAAAATTTATGTGGAGGTTAATTTCATGACGGGGACTCGATTCAGAGAAAAACATTTATAGGCGTGATTAAAAAATTTCGAGATAGCTGTTAATTAACTATGCCAACTTACTTGATTAATCATTTTTTCATCTGAATAAACCTGTCTTCTTGAGACATTAACATCGACACTAGTTTTAGGAAGATGCGATAATATATACCAGAGGTGTCGTATTCATTTCGTTGACGACTGTACACTGCATTACCACTATTGTAAACATATTAGGAGAGAGATAGATATAGTAGTACAGTATTCAGTAGGTATTTAAATGAGGTTAAATTGAATTGGATATATCATGTATCAGATTTGAAAAAGCAAGCGAGAGATAATTCAAGTCGAAACTTCTGAGGAGATTTAAATCGAGAAAAAGGACAAACAAGACATTAAAAAACAATATATGGAGCAAAATTCATCGTATTAAGATGATTTGAAGAAACGGGGGAATTTATTCTTACAAGATAAGCATATTTTGGCACGCAGCACTTAAAATTTTAAGTATATCAAGCATTTGCAATTGCTGTTCATAAAAGTAAGAATAATAATTTACTGATTAAAATCATTATTTTTCATAATTTTTTCTATAATATGATTTATTATAAATTTCGCTGATTTTACTTAGGTTAATTTTAAACTACAATTTCAAAACTGAAATGCTGTACATTCTTCCTGTCTCGTAAATTTTTATTTGCTTTTATTATTTTTGGGGCTTAATTAATTAATAAACAAATATATATATATATATATATATATATATATATATATATATCAAAACCAACATATAAACACAAAATAAAAACTCAAAAACAGTAAAAAAGGACAAAATGGCTAAATAGACAAAAACCAGAAAAAACCAAAAAATTGAAAAATATCATAGCGAGCCGCTCGTCAGGAAGGTTCGTTATATATATATATATATAATATTGTCTTTTATTATTCTAGATATCTGCTATTATAAACATTTATTTACAAATGTTTATTTCTGTGCACACAATTCTCATTCGTGAATATATATTGAAATTCATTCTGAAAATTTATTTTTTAATATTTTGATTATTTCTACAATATTAAGGCATCCAATTCCGAAGCATGGTACCGAAGAGTTTCAATCAAAGTTTTAGATATTGGGAAACATTTTCTTGTTGCAATTCGAAATTTTTTAGGAATATAATACGGATTGACGAATGCAATTTAGAGCTACGTGACCGACTTCCATGCACACAGAAATATCGACAACGTCCATAGTAAATATACTCTAATTTGTCAGCTGCAGGTTGAACGCTTATCAGAAAATGTGATTTTGTTTAAAAACAGGCTTAAAAATGCAATTTTTTTCATCTAAATCATTATCTTGTCCTTCGGAAGTATATTCGTTGTTTCAAGTAACATACTTTTATATTACTACGAAAAATTTCAATCTTAAGCTTGATGTCATTAATTTTTTCAGAAGTCGCCTAGTTCGCTAATTTTAGGATTCTTTTCTATTATGACATTTTTTCCCCTTTCCCAGATGTTTCCAACCAAAACATTACAATTCCCGCCTAATGTTGCGTGCATGCCCAACATACGATATTTCTCAATATTCCTGTTTAATATTGACCAATTTCTGTGTGCTAATAGAGAAAGATCAAGAGGTCAAGCCAAATTTCCTACTAAGTAAAGAAGTCTTTTATTTACATATTTTCATTGCAATAGATGCATTGGCAAAACTTATCATGAAATGAATGTCCAACGAAGAATATGCAGCTTTGATAGAAAATACGTTATCTTATTAATACTCAAAATTGCGAAAAATTCCATGAAGAGATTTTATAGTTTTGAAAAATGAAATTAAACTAATAAAGGATAAAGCGGTTTGTTATACTCGAGCATGGGTTAGCGTTCAGATATTAAATAAAGATTTTTTTATAAAACAATAGCTGATCAAAAAGTTTTCTGAATCTGAGCAAGAAAACATAGTATATTTCATTACAACATAAATAAGGCATGGAATAAATGCAGAATAATATCCCGTAAATATGTAAGGCGGGATGTAAGTTTGACATCTGGTGATACAAAGAGAAAAGACATTTCTGAAAACTATGCATTCATTCTGGCACTAAAATCTCTTCAGTTGATCGCCTTAGATCTTTGAAGTTATTGAAAGGCAAGAAATAAACAAACAAAGAAATCCATGCTGCGCAATCGAAATCCTAGCATTCTCAAAGAATGGGTCTCATTGAGAAAGTGGTGAAATGCTTGGTGATCTGGGAAATCTTGCATCTGTATGAATAAGCATCAAATCGCCGCGCCACCGGTGGAACACTGAATACAACAGTACAAGTGGTGTAAGTCGATTAATTTTGCCATGATGAAATGTTTTTCAGTTACTTATTGCTGCTTCAGATTTAGTTCTATATTTGATGGGCGGAATCCTTTCTTAAAATTAAACTTTCGTTTAATTTCAAATTGCTATTTAACTTACACCAAAACTTTTGGTTTTTCAAAAAATGCGTAAATCTTTCTCTCTCTATATATATATATGTATAAAATCTTTTCCTGGTTGTAGTCAGTAAAAAGCCGAGTTATATTCTAATTTTCTTTTATTATGGGAGAGTGACGGAATGTACGTACATCTTGGTTTAAGTTTCAAGTCCAAAAGAGAAGAGAAAAAATTTTCTCATGTAGGGAATAACACATACACACGTGATTAAAGTGAAGGGAATAATAGCTTTTTTTAGTAAATTACGTAAGTGTTTTAGGGAAAAGTATGGCGGCAATAAGTCGCTGATTTCGCGATTTGTGTAGGCGCGTGGAAGTAATTAGAATATTCTTGTAGTAATAAATATGCCAAAACTCGAGATTTAATATACCTCCAGCGCGGGAAATAAAACGAAACTGGAGTTTAAGAAAAGCGATTTTAGGATACATTAATATAGTACTAATATTTTAAAAACAGTAATATTAGAATTTAAAGTAAAATTAAGCGAGATTATTACATGTATGTTGGTAGATATATGAGGTGTAAGGAATGCAGAAAAAAAATTATAATAATTTTAAATATTCCTTTTAATTGAAATTATTAATATCCAACAATACCTATTTCTATTAAAATTTCTTATACAAAACCGTTCCTTATCGAAGTTAAAAATGTGGTAAAGAATTATTCCATTAATTAATTATAAAAATATAAGAAATTACTTGAAATAGCCAAACATTTTCTGCGATCGAAAGATAAATATTTACACAGTGTATGATCACAGGATCTAAATAGTAAAGTTTATTTAAGAAATTGTTATGTATCTGTAGCATTGTGATCTGTTTATTTTTAACATTTTTATTTTTCTGAATTTAATATATCTCCTCAAAAATACAGAGTGCCCTCGAGGAAAAATAATAATAAAAATATCGTAGTTTATTTTTGAAAAAAACTCTGAGATCGTTTGCAATTGTTGAAGGTAATACCTTCGCCCTTCAAGGTTATTCTAAATATTTTTTTGTGTAAATAACATTGTGTTTTCTGATACGAATATATATATTTTTTATTTTTAGCAATTCATTTCATTGAGAAATGGCTATCAGTGTGTTGCAGAAATTTCAACATTGTTACTGGTTAGCTAGTTAAAATAACAAGTCACTGTTATTTTTAATTTTCGGGAAAAATACAGAACTGGTCCTCAGGAAAAGCATACCATTAGAACATGGAATTAGAGATTGATAGAAACATGTATGCTGGGAAACAAATAAGTGTGGCTAAATAGTGCTCAAGGAAGTGCTCAAAGAACTCCCTAGAACTTTTTCCCTGGATATATCAAGAATAATGACTCTCAAATCTCAAGAACTGGAAGATTTGAGTGGGAAAGTTTCCGCATCTGGTGCAGAAGCTGAAAACCAGATTGCGAGAGTTAGATCTCTTCGACACTTGCTATACCCCACACGTTACTCACAATAAAATGCATTAATACTTGGATACCAATAGTACTTGGGAATTTCCTTTCTATTAATTATAAAATTTTCTTATGTATGAGGTGTTGTAATTAAATTTAATTTCTGTACTTTTCGTCGCTGACTCTTTGCATTATGAAATTAAATTTAATGAAGTACAAACTAAATGATTATCCTAGTTCCTAAATGCAACTCTTTCTCTATTTTCATTATTTTGTTTCTTTCTGTACAATATCTTTTGAATTCTTTTTGATTATTCTAAAGATATTTTGAATAACAGATAAAATAATTTATTTCTTTTAATGAATTTAAAGCTAAATTTAAATTCTAAATACTGAATTCATTTAAAAGTCTGTCTTCACTTTTTCAAAAGTAAGTACTTCCTATAAATTTTACTTTGAGCGCTATTCTAACAAGTAATGCATAAGCATAAGCATAAGCATACGAAATGAAGTTAATCGCTGCATAATTTCCGCTCATTATTACACGAAATTTTCGAAGAATATTAAATCCATTGCTTCTAAAATTCTGTATAAAATAAATGCTCCACTTTTTATGAATTTAAATATATTATTTTACGTCAAAATATATCCGGTACAATTATTTTGAGGCATTTAATTTGGTAGTAACATCAATCTTAGTCCTTGAGGTGAGTTAGAAGAGCCTTAAATTGGAAATATAAGATATCATGAGTCAAATATACATTATTGAAGTCAACATGCTTTTGTTGCATAGAAGTATAGAAAAACTTACGTGTATTATTGCATTATATACAGGGTGCCCTCTAAAGTCCGTTGGCACCCCAATAATTTCTGAACGGCAAGAGTTACAGTCATAAAAGTGGGGTCTAGGTATAGTAAA
This sequence comes from Araneus ventricosus, assembly GCA_013235015.1. Taxonomy (NCBI): domain Eukaryota; kingdom Metazoa; phylum Arthropoda; class Arachnida; order Araneae; family Araneidae; genus Araneus; species Araneus ventricosus. Next base: position 86,923 of record BGPR01003207.1, read on the forward strand.
GTTGCCATGCGCTACGCAAGGAAACCGCTTACAGCTCCACCTGGCGGCAAAATTCGGAGTTAGCGTTCTTATCTCGAAAACGGTACGGTATACGGGAAAAAGTCAATTACAAAGTTACTCAGTGTCAACGATTTAGTAAGAGAAGACGCTTTTCGTACAGTAATGTTAAAAATAGAAGGCATTAAATGCATATTTGTTCGGTTCTCAACTCCCAAAATTGTAACGCGACATAACGCGGAAGAAAAGAGAAAAGGAAGTACACAATGCCCGATTTTCTAGAGGATTTGCCGTTGAGTGATCTCCGGAATGTGTGGTTCCAACACGACGGCGTCCCTCCGCACAAGGTATGAAGTGTCCAACAGTACATTCGGGACACATTCCAGTAACAAGTCATCGGGTATGGTGGATACGTAGAATGACCTCCACGTTCACCTGACCTGAACCCATTGGAATTTTTTCTGTGGGAATATATCAAACACCCAGTGTATGCAACTCCTCCACCAACATTGCAGGAACTTCGAAATCGTATTACGGATGCTTGTGCCATGATGCCTGCCGTGTTGTACAATGTGCAGCGGGGTGTGCAGTCCCGTGTCCAGATGTGTATTGCTGCTGAAAGACAACATTTTGAGCATGACAGATAGATGAACCGCATTTCCGGCAAATGCAGATTTGTTCAACGCGATTAAACAAATGTGCGTTTTGTGCTTTTCATTTGTATCATTTGTGTGTGCAAGATGTTTTGTGTAATAAATCGATGATGCTGAACAACTTTGTAATTGACTTTTTTCCCGCATTTCGTACTGTTTCTGAGATAAGAACTCTAACTCCGAATTTTTCCGCCAGGTGGCGCTGTAAGTGGTTTCCTTGCGTAGCTTGCGTAGCTTCGTTACTATACCTATACCCCACTTTTATGACTATAGTTCTTGCCATTCAGAAATTATTGGGGTGACAACGGACTTTAGCGTGAACCCTGTATATATGCACTAAGTGTGTGTGTGTGTGTGTGTGTGTGTGTTGGCGCTCTACAGAACAGGCCGATGGCCTAGAGCAAAAACATTTGTCAGGAACATACTTTGGAGAGTGGAAATGTGAACTTCGGAGCTGGTTTTTTGAAATTTTAGCTTGAATTTTAATTAATTAAAAATTGAGCTAAATTTTGGCGCTTTTCCTTAATAACTTAAAAAAATATTTCAACACAAATATAATTTTAACACCATCTGAAAATTTTAAAAAAAATTATCTTCTCAATGATGTCAATTAAGTTGTACACTTTTACACCAATTATAATAAATTTTTAAACATATTTTTTGCTATAATTTGCAACAATACTTTTCATTATTGCAACGCATTTCAAACCGTTTTCATTGCTAAAAAATATTCAATTGCATGTTTCTCTTTCATTGTTGAAAGCTAAGAAAATATCTAACTGAATTTTACTGTCTTCTTTTATTTGTACAATTTTTCTGAGAAATTTGCAAAGGAAGTCCTCAAGATAGTAAGTATATAATGAAATAATCCAGTAAACATAAAGATTCTCGTTGCTATGTTTTAATTCTTTTTTTCAGCGTGTTTTAAGCCTGCATCGTCTTACGTCTATCAGCATGCTGATAGACGTAAAATGTGCCGCGCCAATTTCATGTTGAAATCAAATACGTGTTTTGCGTTAATGTCGACAAGAAACAGAAAAAGAATGAGGCTACGAAAAGAATTTGGGTTAAATGTCAATAACAGCTTCAAGTTTAAAACTATTTTGTCAAGGGAACAATGAATATAAAGTTATGCATAAAACATTCAGTTGAAATTTTATTTCTGGTGATCAAGCTAACAAAATATTGAATTTGCACAATGATGAAACGATCAGAAGCTCTACTAAATAAACTTGTTTTTGTTTTCTACAATCTCTGTAGAGAACACTTTTGTTTCTAAAGTTCAAAATTAATTGAATTTCCTTTTAATTATTGTACAGTAAATGTTATTGTTGCGAGATAGACAAGAATAATATTTATCTACTTTTGGATACGCAGTTTTCTACGCAAATAAAGAAATAAAAAATATAAAATGACAAAGAAGAAAAATGCATGCGTATGTTTTGTTATAGAATGCTTTGAGTGTGCCAGAGAATAAATACACTCACTATTTTCTGCAACAAGTATGTTTACATCGAGCGTGGGTATTTCTTCAAAAATATTTGTTTAAGGAAAATTAATGTTTGTTGATTTTGTTTGAATTCGATCACTACAAGGACCTGCATGAATATATTAATAACCATTTCGCCTAAAGCCCTTAAGCGGATTATTATCTGTAGCTTTAACGGAGAATAAAATAACAATTTATGATTCCGAAATAAAAGAGCCTATATTTATATACAGAATTGCAGAAATATATATAGAAAGATACAAATTAAATCAACTAGTAGTCGCTGGGTAAAATATTATTTCAGTGCCGGCCATATACAATATCTGGATGCATTCATGAACTTGGTCTTATGATCAGAGAGCAGAAAATACTGCTCTTAAATATTTCCTTAATAATTAGCTAGTGTTTGGTCATAACCTCTAAAGAATCTGATATGGATTCACCTCCAAGAATCTGATGAGGATTCACCTCAAAAGATTCTGATGAGGATTCACCTCCAAAGAATCTGATGAGGATTCACCTCAAAAGAATCTGATGAGAATTCACCTCCAAGAATCTGATGAGGATTCACCTCCAAAGAATCTGATGAGGATTCACCTCAAAATAATTTGATAAGGATTCACCTCAAAAGAATCTGATGAGGATTCAATTCTAAATAAGATTTACTATTTTTGAAAATCGCATGAGTCAATCTGATGACCTCATGTAATTTTAACTCTCCGTTAGTCTCGCGGTATACAGGCGGTTCCCATTTGTTTTCAACTGCGCTTTAAATTTCCTTCGTTGTTTAAAAAACAAACTTTTAGTCCTTGTCCTTGAAATACTCAGGAACATTATGGTCCAGTCATTCAAGTACTAAAGATTAGTGCACGCCAGCTAAGAGAACAAAAAGACACATGAAGGACAAGTGCACAATGCGGGCCTAAACTTGTAACAGGAATTCGTAGTTCATCGTTATACTTTTTCCTCTGCTTCTGTAATAATGATTACTTTCTTAGCGACTTATTATGCTTCCCGTGTGAATTTCTGACACTTAGATTCGTTTAATATTTTATTTTTAAACTATTTATTAAATTTCAGTGAATTTCATTCTAAAATATAATAGAACTAGAGTTTAACAGCGGATAATTGGTTTTCTAGCTTCGAATTTGCCTGAAAACTTTTAAAAGGGATCGAAACTAATTTATGTCGATGCAATTAATTTAAATAAACGGTAATCATTCAAAGAATTTGTACCATATAAGAAGCGAGAAGTAAAGTCTTGAATATTTGGCAACGCGTGTGTCATAATTATTTACCATGAACTTCTCAATCTGTATTGACGATAGGTGATAACAAAAAACCTGAAATTGTTTCATTTTATTACATGCCAAAAGGAATTCATATTCTAGATCAGCTATACCGGAGAAAATAATGTTTCAAAAAATACTTGTCGTTAGATTATGGTTCGTTTTTATTAATATTTAGAACAAGTCTACTATTAATGCTTTTGTTATTTTCAAACACAATAATATCGATAAGTGTATGAAAAGACTTCATGCCATCAAACATTTCAGTTTCATACTTATTATACTTAAACTTTTATACAGAGCTGCCCAATGTCCGCCTTTCTATGGAATTAGAAAGAACAGAAAATCTTATGTTAGGAATAAACGGTACAGGACCAAAACACAACAAAGTCAATGAGTAATAATGGTAGATGCTAACCTTGTGGAAGAAATAAGGACAAAAATAACCAAAATAAGGTGAAAAAGGCCATAATTAAGCCTATAGTGAGTACTTTCAAGAAGTCTATGTAAACTGTTGTGATTTTTCATAATATTTTTATAATCTATATAAAAATATTCAAAATTGTCATCAAAATTATTTTTTCTCTTTTCTGCATTTCTAAGATGTTTATTCTTTAATTTTCAGCTGATTTTCCTTTACTCAGAAGAAAACATTTGAAAAAAAAGGAAGAGGAAATGGGTGACATATATACCCCGCGCGCCTAACTTCGTGACAAAATTTCTCGCGCCTAACGGAGGGTTAAGTGTAGGAAAGCAATATAAATGAAAATTTATAAAATAACAAAATGTATTAGATTTAATGAAAATAATGGAATACATTATTAAAAATATTATTTAAGACGCCCTTTTTGATCCGAATTAAAATTAAACAAAAAGGTTTACGTCTATCAAACTAGTTCATTTAGAAATATATATACTTTTAAATTGGCACATAAAATGCCTTCTGAATGTAATGAACAGTCCTTAGTTTTGTGATGAAAAATACATTCAAAAATCTTGTTTGGCGCTTCGAAATATTTATGATTATATGTATATACATATATGATGTATTTCACAAACATCGAATAATAATAATCAGATAAAATTTTAATTTACGAAGGTAACACCAGAACAAAGATCAAATTGAAATTGAGGTATTCCCATATTAGTAGAATAATTACTTAATTTATATTTTGACTTTAAAGACACCATTATTTATTTCAATAATAATGTTATTGTTAATTGTATTATTATTAAATAACTCTTTAATTAATAATTTTGTTAATTATAAGCAATTGATTTAACAATTGCACAATAGTAGTAGGCGCTAAACATAAATCCTGTAATTTCAGATTTATTTAACAGATTAATAAATATATTAAATAAAGGAGTCAAAACTGTCTGAAGGCCATTGCTATTCCTTCATGCGACCCCTCTCTTCGGGATCAAATGGGTATATCCGAGTTTCAATGTGATTTAATACAGTTTTATGCTTCTGCCGCACGCCCGTTCGTGTAATTTGATAATTTTTTTCACGACTTAACGTTTTAGTTTGGTAATAATATATTCAGTGCGCGTTACTGTGATTTAATATTTTATTTTGCATTGTCAAAAATATTTCATATGTATAAAGTCTGCGAATAATCCACAATGCCGAAGAATTTTCTTGAAAATCTTACCCCTCAGTTTTATGAAAAAACACCTCATTATTCGAGTCTAAAAAATCTGATAATCGCCATATGACATTACCATGTCTTTAAGTATGAATTGTAATACAAAACTTCAAAACGCAAGTGAACAGCAACCAGCATTCAGAAGATCTTGTGGTTTGTGTTTTAAAGAAAGATAGAGATCTTCAAAATCCATGAAATGCAGTAGGTACAATATATAGTACTTATACTTCTAAAGTGTTATTCTCTAATTAAATTTCAATGTTTCGACTGCAAGAACAATGATCAGAAACTAAGAAGAAAGTCTTTGTTGTATAATCTTAGTTTGCATTGTAATATTTTTCATTGCATATTGCTTAGTATAATTTTTTTTATTAAAAAAAATAATATTATTATATACCCTATTACTTTCTCTAATTTCAGTATAATTTCAGATTTTTCAAATAATATTCAAATTAATTTTCACTCCTGATAAAAATATTTGCTTCTGTGACGTGGCTCTTATTACTATTATGAAATAACTTGCAACTGCCATAGTAAAAATTTAAAAAAATATTGAGTCGTTATAAGTACGACATGCGCCAACTCGTGTAAAAAATTATAGCGCGCCCTCTGGAAGGTTAAAAATAAAAGATGAAGGGCATAAAAGGTATATAGAGTTAATTATGTTAATTTTCTTCAATACGACTTCATGCGGAAATCAGGACCATGGAATTTGAAAATCTCCAACACGCTTGAACCATTTCGCCTTTGAAAACACGATTCCTGACGAAATATGATACACATAAACTTCGGCATCTGTTCTTTATACCTGATGATCCTTCTCCGCAACTATTTTCACCCTCCCTCCATCCATTTCCCTCGAATGAGAGTCGGCACTACTCGATTTATGGAGCAAATACAGCCATTACATTTCCAAACAGAAACTCGTAGATGTTTGTTTCTACTTTCTGGGTCTACGGTTAAAGAGAGAAGAAATCTGAAATGTGCAGCGATTGAAACTCGAAACGAAATCACCACTTCATCGATTGAACGTAGAATGGATACGCTGTCAAAATTTCACGAAATGACCATGATCTTTTCTACTCGATGTAGGCAATATATGTTTTTCGATCGGAAGAACCATTAATTTGAAGATGACATAAAGAATCATTTTCATTATTTAGAGCAATTAATATTTGATGTTTTATACCTCATAAGATTTAAATGGGTTGTATATTATGAGAAATACGATTTCTAATCTTAAAAAATTGTTTTTATAATATATATTGCTTTAATTTCATTTATTTATTGAGAGAGAAAAATCTTCTCGAAATAATCTCTAATCGTTCGATCGGAATATAATTTATATAATATTGACAATGACTATGAAAAGATGGTTAAAAGGTACTGAATTTTTCCTCTTTTCAATGCTTTAAAATATTAATTAACTATTAAAAAATAAGATTTTTATTTTCTTCCTTACATCGAGGAATCCATAAAACAATTTTCATAAATATAAAACTATACTAAAAACGATAGTTTTACGGTACCATCAATAGACCCTCGGAATAAAAGCCTTGACTTGCATACAAAATATATACCAATTTTTTGAGTGTTAACAACCGGCTACTGCTCCCTTATTTTGCCACATAAAGGAGTTTACAGGGAGTCAGCATCTGAAATATATATTTCTCTTAATGGAACTAATTCATTTACAGTGGATCGAACCTCAACCTTGCAAGTTACAAATGAAACTATACACATACTTATACATATCTATGTGGCCGCGATGGCCTGGTGGTAACATGTAGGCTTTGGAGCCGGATGGTTCCAAATTCGAAACCTGATTCCACTAAAGATGCCTTGCTTTCTGGGCTTGTTGCACGTCATCTCATACATAGGGGGTCAAACATCCTTACTCTGGTGAGATGAGTATGTTTTTGAGAGGGGGTGCCAGCTCAGGTGTCGTCCACGTCATCTGACCGCGGTTGAAAATTGCGAGGTCCGTCTCAAAATAGCCCTCGTGTTGTTTCAAAAAAGGGATGTTAATAAAACTAAAATAAACCATACATAAATATACGAATAAAATGATACACATTATTTTACACATACCTCATAAATATACGAATAAAATGATACACATTATTTTACACATACCTCATAAATATACGAATAAAATGATACACATTATTTTACACATACCTGCTGCATTTGGTAAAATTAAAACTATTACTTTTAAGCAAACTTATGGTATCTCCTATTAGCACAAAGTGCTTTACGATGTCTCCACGATGATGATACGAGGTGTCCAAGATATTGCTACGATGTTCTGAATGTCGCAAAACATCGCAAGTATATCTTATGAATATTCTAAAGCATATTCTGCTAATAGGGTCCCCTGGTGGTAAAGTAAAAAATATAAAAAACAATTAATCTCCGGTGACCTGCATACCGAGACTTTAACCGGTAAATAGATTCTAAATTTATTCAAGTTATTCACACAGGGTGATTTTGAAAGTGAGACATAGGCCCGTAATGCCATAAATTATTCATGAGATGTTATTTCCAAATCCGATTAATTCGACGTTTCTGAAACCAAACTTATAACACAATTGTGCACTCAGAAATTAATTTAGGCATGGCGTATCTACATTTAGCTCGATGACTATTTATTTCCTTGTCGAAGCGCATGGAATTAACATTTTCTTCACCAGAACTACTGAAATTATTCTGTTCTAGGTATCTGGTCTTCTATTCTGTACTATCTGCGCGCCTTTAAAATCCCGAGACTTAAAAATCACAGACTGCAGTGTAAAACCTATGTGTTGGAAATGTTCATCATTTGAATGTATCTTGAGCTATATATCAACTAGGAACGAAAGTTCACCTATGTCTCGTCATCCGTAAACGTATTTTATATTGTTATAGTATTACAGAAAAAAAATTCAGCTTCATAAATTGAAGAATAATTTTTTATTTACCAAGGCTTAACATCTGGACATTTTTATTCTTCAGATATTCAAAATCCATTGACATCTGAAATTAAATATAATGTGCGAACAGTTAAATCTACCTATTCTAACACCAACCATACTGTTGGAAAACTTAGTTCATCTTCCTACATTCAGTCACATTGCAGCCTACAGTACTTGAAATTGTACTCAATGACAGTATAGAATACTTCCTATCAGTTAATTATTAATTTAAAGTAAGTACTTCTTGCAAGGCTGGAGTTGATACAAAAGACCAAATTTCGCCAACTCTTTTACCAGAGAAAAAATAACACATAAAATAAGAGATTGCAAATTAAAATGGCAAAAGTCCCATATAGATATTTCTTTAATTTAAATATATATATATGTATGTATTATCAGCAGAAAAATAAATTATTTTAATACACACATTTTTCGCGAAATAAAAAGTATAAATATTATGATTCTTAAAAAAAATATTTTATTTTTATATTTCAAATGGTATTTAATTTTCCATTATAACAAAAATAATATAATGTAAATATCAAATATTATATAAAATATAAAAAATTGACATTGGGTAAAACTGATTTGTTTTCACACTGAATAATTACAGTTCAGATTCTTGCGCACATCCATAAAAAAGTTCTTAGTGCATTGTAAACATACAGATTTTTCACAATATATGCATAAATGTACATTTTTCTATTTCTTCTTTCGTGGACATATGTTACATATTTTCTTCACCTCCATTTTGGAGGTCTTCAAGGATTATCAATCTCTCATGAACCTCCGTAGCTCTTCCTATAATTGGCTTCAATGTCATTCGCAATTATCGATTTATTCTTAGATTTTCGATTTTTATTCGTATTTTAGGATAACTAATTGTCTTCAAGGGTTTCTATTCATAACAGGGTGTACAAAATAACTTTCATACAAAATCTATGAATTTAAAATACTCATATCCAATATTCTATATAAATTACCCATAGGTCAATTCTGGAAATCGGATGATATTATGAGAAGGAGTTATAAATGTTCGTTTTGTTTTAACAAATGACTACTTTAAACGATATTTTCAGTAATAATAATTTTTACATGAAGAAGTTTGAGTTTTTTGTTGATCTTCTCCATCTTTAAATTCAGATAAATCAGAATTATTAGAATGAGAGATTTCATCAAAAACTCCTCCGTAGATCACTGAAATAGCTTCCTACTTCATCTCGAAGATTTTGAAGTTCTGCGTCATTACGAGGATAAGAAGTTTGGATGATATTCCGAGGACTAAGTTTCAGTGCTAATTTCAGTGATTTCACAATATTTAAACTCTAGCAGGGAGGTGCGGTCTGCTAGACCGCGAGGAAATACAGAACTGGAATATGAAAAAAGCAGTCGTCGAAACTTCAAGAAAATGTACACGTGTATTCAAGATCACGAAATGAGAAACTTGAAGACAAATCAATTCAATTGAAATAGAGTAGAGTTGATGTGTAAACCACCTTTAGCAATCTGTCAGAAAGCACTTCCCCAGTTGAAGGTTAAGAGTTAAATTATATTAACGTCCCGTTCTTAAGCAACACGAGGGCTATTTTGGAACGGACCTCGTAATTTTGAACCACAATCAGATGACGAGGACGACACCTCTTTCTCTAAGTTTACATCCTGCACCAACGGGAGGGCGTAGGGTCCCATTTCGCATGATTTAGCGTGGAAGACGCACACATAGACGGCGGAACATCAGTGAAATCTGGTTCCGATCCTGAAGTCTGCTGGTCCCGAAGCCGAGGCATTACCATTATGTCTATGGATGGATGTTAAAACTATTCTTTTACTCATCGTCTGATCCCATTACGCACGATTTAACTTGCAAGAGGCCTACCTAGACGGCGGAACTTCAGACGACATCTGGTTTCGAATCTGAAGCCCTCCGGCCCCGAAGCGGAGACCTTACTATTAAGACACCGCTACCTTATAGATGGATGTCAAGACTATCCTTTTATTCATGAAGCTTCTGAAACAACACATAACGTTCCATCTTGGAAGAATAATTTGCTGAATGCATCTTGGAATACGTCTTGGCATATGAGCAAGCCTGAAACAAACATCTTACAGAACTAGTTGAAATGGGTAGCTTCTAATTCACTGTCAAGGTCGAAAATTCTAAATATGCCAAAATTTATGCATCATAATGATAAGCTCTTCCTGCCGTTGACTTAGCAATTCTCTTTCTCTTCGACAACAATAACCAGAACATCCACTCCACCCTCATCAGATCATCCAAAAGGAAAGCGCCAAAGGGAAAGCGCACTTCAGTACTTTACCTTCGAAATTAAACTTTTTGTGCTTTTCACGAAAGAAGAAAGTTTCCCCCCTCTTAAAATCATTTCCCTGAACTTTTCTCAAGCAAGCAAAGAAAAACACTGTTTATGGACATCTTAAAACTTATTTCCATACTTTTTCGTCTGTTTTGTAAACAAATGATATAGGATTTTGTGGCGATCAAATGTGTATAAGTAAGCATTATGTGTTAATTTTTATATTTGTACATTTCTTTTCATTAGTATATTTTTTTCTTGTCTTTTATGTCGGCTTTTATGCCAGATATGTATATATATATATATATATATATATATATATATATATATATAGGATCTGGTTTTATATATTTAGCATTTTGTCTTTTTTTACTGTTTTTTTGAGTTTTTATCTTGTGTTTATATGTTGGTTTGATATATATATATATCATGAAAGTCAAAAATGTTGAAATAAAATGGAGAGATGTAGATAAATCGGTAAAAGCATATAGATGCTCATCAGGGTATGTAAAATCTACGAACCGTTAAAAATTAGTGAAATCATAATGTTTTCTTGCAACAGTGTTGGCATATAGCATTAAAACACTGTTCTTTAATTCTTTTACATTTCTTACTATGTTTGTTTTGGTATATATATATATATATATAAAATATAAAAATAAAACAAAACCAGAAACAAATACAAAGTCAAAATAAAAAACTTTGAAAAAAAATTGTGTTCAGAAAACACGAGATTTTATGTCTTGCGCCCGTTCGAGTTCCTTGCTGCTTGAGCCCGTGCCGTTGGTTTTTGTTCCTTTTATTATTATTATATTGGTTTTTTTTCGCGTACTTTTTCATGTTTTCTTTTCTATGTTTTCTTTTACATTATATATATGTATGATATAATTATATATATATAATAATATATTATATATATATAACTCATATAATATATATATGTATATATATATATATATAATATTATGTTATATTTTCTATAATATACTTTATATATATATAATGTATATATGTTTTATATATTATATTAATATATATATATAATATATATATATATATTGATATATATATGATATATATATATGATATTGGAAATTTAAAAGATGTTCTATACCTATCCGGCTGCATAAAGAATCGCCCTTCTGATTCCAGGTACAGGGGTATTTAGTGTTCTACCAGAGCAATGACACAACCATATATATCTCATACCATAGAAAATATAAAGTCTTTGTGAAATTTATGTGCTAAGTAAAATGCTTACAACAAAAAAAAGGAAGAAGTGACAATAAAAAACATTTTGTAAAATTTGAAAATAAATTTTGTGCCTTTCATAACATTTTTTCTTCTCAAAATTCATTTTCTAGTATTAATTTCTAGGATTTACATGAATCGTGGCCTAGATTTCCAACTTTTCAGATCAAATGACTTAAATAATTTTGTTTCTTTGAAAATTAGAATTTAAGTCTCTACAGAAATTGTTTTCTTATATCATTTTTCAATTTATAACTTTTATTTGTCAGCATAAACAAATTTGCTTTTTTGCTCAATTAAGCTATCAATAAATCAATATAAATAATATAATGGTCATATATATATGAATTCTTTCATTTTAACTTATATATATTTATACATCACAATCCTATGATATTTATTTCCTGTTTTAGATTTTTAACCATCTTACAACATTTTACTTCATTTTACATAAATTGTAGTAAATAAGATTTTAGAATCTGAAACAATCCTTGTATACTTTCTGAAATTTTATTCTACATATATATGCACGGATATGAATCGAAATATATATATATTTTTTATTTTATAAAGGAAGAAATAGTGATAAATATTCTGAAATACACATGCATTTGTTTGCAGAATTTTAAAGATATATTTGTTAGGGAATTCAACGATATGAGGGAGATTAATTTAGTTATTATTTGTTCTTTATTGTCTTTATTTTTTACAGAACCATGTATTTAAATTATGAGATATTGAAATTTTTATTCTTTACTTTCTTGGATTAGCTTGTTGAAAAAAGTGAAATAAAATTATATTATAAAATTTAAGTGGAAAATATTAAAATTTTTAAATTTATCATGAATTCTCTTGTTGAGAATAAGATTGAAAGATACATATTTCCATAGTATGAAGTATTCATGCTGAGAAAACATGATCTTTGACTGTAAACATAATTTTTTTCATATCCCTTTCAATTCCGACGAGAATTAAGGAAAAAATCCATAAAATGTATAAAATAGATGTATTGTTGGAAGTGAGTCAAATGTATTGTATTCATTACTTGATAAGTATAAATATTTAAATTATAAAATCACACAGAAATGAGATAAATGATTCGCTCTTGTAAGAGGAGTTAGAAATGTATACATATTCAATATGATGAAATTTTCTTTGTATTAGTTCTTATTATTCCAGTTGCCTATTAGGTTAAGCCGCAGCGCCATAATGAAAATAAATATGAGAAAGGATATGGACAGCTGCTTGGATCTAATCTTGTTAGGCTATGCAGAAAAGCGTCCTGCCCCTTGTTTAGGCCACACCCTTGTTGCGTTTACTCTAGGTGCAAAATTCTGAGTCGATACACTTGTTGCATGATATCCAGTCATGTTGAAAATTATAGGAAGATACCGCCCATAATTTTGCTGTTGAAATATCGATTAACGATAGAGCAGTCCAAATATTAGGCACGAAAAGAATACGATAAAAGTCATTCATTAAAACGAACACTTTAAAATATGTTTACATTTACAGAAACTGTATGCAAGCATTTCAAAACAATGATTCACCATTCTGTACTAAATTATTTAATATAATCAGGGTCAATCAGTAAGTTACATCATGAGTCTGACTACCTGTCTAACTACCCAGCTTTAAAAAAATCTGCAGAAAATCTGAAGGTATTTGGAATATGTTTTCTTCAGATTTTCTGCAGAAAAAAATGTAGAATATCTGAAGAAAAATACGTTCCAAATACCTTCCGATTTTCGGCAGATTTTTCTACAGTCAAGGTTTAATTATTAATTTCATTAATCTAATTTGTGATTCAACTTACTTGTACGATGTCGATTCAGATTGTGACAAAACTTCAAACTCATCCTGTAAGGGATTCGAACCCGCGTTCCTATAGTTTTCAGGCAGGAACGTCAAACACAAGACCACGCCGGAACACACGAGATGGGGGTAAAACAATCTATTTGAGTTTTAAAGTCACCATAGCTGTCGTGGCGCCATCTAGTGGTGTAAAAATCAACCAAGGTCAGAAAACGTGCTTCAAATTCGTAGAGATGAATAATAGATGAGATTAGTAATATTTTTGTTCAATAATTTTTAAAATCTCTGATTCAATAAATTCGTTTTCACTTTTTATCTTTCTGGTAAGCCTTCTCTCCATTCAAAGGACGTAAGCTCCACTTTTCCTTTCTTTTTGGAGGAAAATAGCTTGTCAGAAAGACAGTTGGAAAACAAATTGGAAATTAATTAAATTGTGAGTTAAAGTTTTAAAATGGTAAAACCTCAAATATTTATTTTAAAGATTAATTTAGGATTAATTTTTGTGGCATATTTAAAATATATATTTATATATATTTAAAAAGTTTAGAGCATAAGACAATTTTCGATTGGGAAATTTTTTTAAACTCCTGTCTGCTGTAGAATTAACCAATCATGCTAATTACATTCTAATTTTGTTTTACATCATTTGGAAGATAAAGCTGCAATATTACAGAATATGGTGCAAAATATGTATTTAGAGAAATGCAGATATTATGAAATTGCAGTTAAATCTTCAAAAAATCAACAGATATTGGTCAAGGTTAATGATTTTGTGAAAATCTGCTAAATAAATGCAAACTGAATTGAATACAAAATGCAAAGTCTTAAAAAATCTACAGGATATTTAAAGAAAAAAATAAAAAAAAAATTTTCGCAGATTTTATGCAGATTAAATTGAAGAAAAAATACAGATTTTTTGCTGTCTTAAAAAATCTGCAAAATATTTAGATAAAAATATAATAAGAAATTTTTTTGCAGATTTTCTTCAGATTAAATTGAAGAAAAAACGCAGATTTTTTCTGTAATCAAAAATTCTGAAGATTATTTAGAGAAAAATATAATAAGAAATTTTTTTCAGATTGTCTGCAGATTAAATTGAAGAAAAAATGCAGATTTTTTGCACATTAAATTGAGGAAAAAATACAGATTTTCTGCAGATTATATTGAAGAAAAAATGCAGAATTTTTTCTGTCTTCAAAAAATCTGCAGAATATTTACAAAAAAATGTAATAAGACTTTTTTGCAGATTTTCAGCAGATTAAATTAAGGAAAAAGCGCAGAATTTTCTGTCTTCAAAAAATCTGCAGAAATCTTTAAAAAAATTTCAAAATTTTTTTTCTGCAGATTTTTTTTTATCTTGGTACTTATATGCTACTATCACAGAAAATCCTCGAAAGTAACTCCATAAGTATCTACTGAAAATTTACTGCAGGTATCTGGTCAACTGCATGTTTCAAATCTCGTCCGACTCTGATTGTGAGTGAGAGATTACACATAAGAAAGACAAGTATATATATCCTGTTATTATAAGTATATTCACATACCTGCTCCGGCTACCGGATAGACGAAGTCTAACGATTCCGATTAAGCATTTGGGTATATAGATGTCAGGTGAAGTGATTAGCTCAAAGTAATGACGCAAGCCACTGAGGAAAGAATGTTTCAAAGTAAATGTTTAGAAATAAAAGTAAGTTATTTCGTAACTTAATTGTGGAATTTCCTAACAAGAAAATTGTAGGTTATCGGAAGAAGACCAAGGGTTACATCCTATGTTGTGCTCCTGTAAGTATTACTCAAAAACAAACATTCGATGATGGCCTCTACCAACAAATTTCTCGCTATGGTCGGTGCGGTGCTGGAGGTTTCTCTGCTTTTGCTTCAAGCGAGCTCAAATGTTGGTCAGTTCCTTCTGAAACTTCTCCAGGAAGGTGACCTAGCTTTATATATTTGAGGTAAGTCTACATCAAGTGCTACCTAGGTGTTCAAATATGACTCTAGCGAACAAAAGATGCCACATTACATTTTATTATTAGTCATTGACTCACATATTAGTCCAAATTTGATGGACGAACTGAAATTAGAGCTACCAAAATGGAATTCAAAGTAAAAACAACACCAAGTTCCAAACTAATCAGGAAAAAAAATTCATTCTATAAAATGAGATAATTCCATTTCTTAATCAACTCAAAAATGTAAAATTTCAGACGTAATTAAAAAAAGAAGCATTAACGGAAAGTAGAAGGTAAGTAATGTATATTTCAACAGAGAAAAACATATTTTGCCTTTAAGAAAACAATTCAGTATTTTCGCTTATAGAATGAAATGATTTTCGCACAGAAGTGTGATGTACTATTCTCAATTATTTACCATTAAAAATATCTGATTCACGACAGGAATATGTCAAATGATCACTTTCACAGAAGGAAGTGAGTTTTTCCGTCCAAATAAACTAAGATCGCATGAAAACGTGCCGAAAAACTCATTTTTTTCTGCAGTTCTAAGAATGAGCAGTTGAATAAAATGCCGAAGAAAAAAGCAGTTCTTTCCGATGACAAACGCAAAGACATAAATAAAGGATAACTGTTATTCCTTTGACACTGACAGTTCGGACATCAATGTCACAATCCTTTATGATTTGTTCGGTTACTAGCTGAACTTGGCATTCGCACTCACGGGATACGTTATGAAATCAATAGCAGTGGATACGAAGTGAAGAGAAAATGCGACGGATGACAAGAAATATCCAAGACAAGAAATATGAAACTTTTTCCTTGAAGTTGGTGCTTCTAAAGGATTAAAGAGGAGGTAAAGTTTTTTCTCGGATCGAATAACACATTTTTCCTTTAAAATTCTTTACTTTTTGTTATTTGTGTGTTTAGTTTGAAAAGCCATGCATTTTTTAAGTTATGTACCGTGTTATAAATGTTAATTTTTCTGTTAATTAATTTCTGTTAATTTTACTACAAATCAATGCAATCTGATTTTTCATTTACTTCAAAGGCTTATTCTAATTTTTTCTTAAGATATTTTTTATTTTTAGCATTCTCAATTATATATCAGATTGTCTTATTTATGCAATTAACTTATTTTATCTTCACTTGAGTTTTCATAAACATTTGTTAGTAGTTCGCACGGATTATTTTTATACATTTGTTAGCAGTAACAGTTTAGTTTAATAGTTTTGTGCATTAAAAATTTTAATAAAGAATTCCGTGATTTTTATATTTCTATGATGTTTCATATTTTGAACAGTTTCGATTATTATTGCAGTATTCCTACATAAAGAGATTACTCTCGGTAAAATATAAATTATTATTTTCTTAAAAAAATATTTGGTTTGGAAATTGAATGTTCAAATCCTTTTTCATTGTACGAAATCACAGACTCAGTATTTTATAAATAGCTTTTGATGAAACTTAAACAACACCTTTGATATGACTGAAATGCTAGTTGCAACTAATAAGTTGATAAATTTAAAAACGTTTTTTAAGATCATAACTAATTTTATTTCCATTGAAAGTGAAGGTATTGAAAAATAATGATAGCTGATAATGATAACTCGAATAACTACAGAATATCGACAAGGCTTAATCTTAAAGTGTAAATGTCACTTTAGTTAGAGAAATTAATTTCTGGTCCTAGCTTATTTTTCTTTATACGTATTACACTGACGTTCCATTAATTATAAATTGCATTATATATTTAATAATTTATCAAAATTTGTTTGATTAAATTTACAAATAAAATAATAAGACCTTAACGTTAATTATTCCATCGCAAAATAATTATTATTAATTTTATCGAAAGAAAAGAAAGGAAATTAAAACAAACAAGTTCATCTTTATTTTTATAGTAATATTTTAGTGTAGTTTCTTAGCCCTCTTCTCATTCCCAGTATTTATAAAATGAGTACTAAACAATCATACATCTAGTGTCGATTGATACTAAAAAGGACTCACTTTTTATTAAGTTAGATTAAAACTCCATTTAATATATGGTTCTGCAGATTCATTATTTATTTAGCATTATATACAGGACTGTTTGAGGTGCTAGAACAAACTTCGCATTTTTAGCTCCTTAAAAAGGCAAATATTTAAATTAATGTCTGAATATTTGATTATCATTATATTTTGAAAATACAATATGAAACAATGAGTGGAAAAACATTAATCGAAATCACCCGGTGTTTGCGATACATCCGCTTTGGATTTTTGAGTAAATTTTTTATTTCTTTTAAATGCTACGCCTTTTATTTGCTTTTTAAATATAAGCCCAAAAATATATGTTCCATCACATTAATGCTTTTATAACAAATTTTCTTAATAATGATATTGTGACAATATCTTATTACATCATGTAATTTGTAAGAAAATAATGCAATATGAGCGCACAAATCATATGTAAATGTTTGTTATGCATGAAATATTATATACACAAATCTCTTAATTTTAAAGAATGCTCACTTTTATTGTTTTGTTGACTTTATATGCATTCGATTTATATTTTCTTTACTTTTACGAAACTGGAAGGCGATTTGTTTTTTATTAATATTTACAGGAAAAAACATTTTCTACATCTGCTAGTCTTTATTTTTGAATGTAAAAAAAGCAAAGAAATTAAAATTAAAGCTAAAAAATCATTTAACTCCTTTTTTTTCTTTTATTTCTTTTATTCGGAAGGCTTACTTACTGGCTTCAAAGTGCATGTTTCACAATTTCAGCGCTAATTATATCATGCGCATTCCGTATTAAGGAAACTGTTTTTAAATTACTATGCAATAATCATTATAAATAAAAAATCTTCATTTAATACTTATTTTTTTCATTTTCGTTAAGATATGTATTAATATAAATTCCATTTCGCTCCAGATGGCACAGCTATTTATCTGTTTATATAATAATAAAGTATTATTCTTTTGTTAGCAAATTAAATTCTCGGCTAAGTGGGACTTTCTTCCGAAAAGTGATTTCATTAAATTTAATGGCTCATTTTCGTCATCGCCCCGGCCCTCGAAAATAATACCATCTCAACCATCGTCTGAAATGACGCCTCTCTCTACCTTTTTATTAAGTATGTTCATCATGCATGACCTTAATTATACCTTCAAGTAAAACGTCATAGTAACAAGAACTTCATTTCCGTCCATTATGAGAGCATCAAATTGGTAACATTATACATTTTTAATCACTTAACTTCATTTACCGGAAGCTCTTAACGGAAACATGGCGTTCTTATTTTTTGGTCCGTTTTTTCCTTCGCTTTCAGAAAACATACAGGATAAAAGCCATCATTAAGACCAAAACTGCTTGCATAACAGATTATGGCCAGTTGCTAAAAAGATTTTTGACACTGATGAATGAAGTGTTTCGAATTAAACTCATTATTCAGCAAAACATTTCTGCAAAAGGAAAACGTTGACAGTAGAAAAATTACAAGGAACAATGCTGTTCAGAAGCATTTAATTTCCCTAAGCAATTTCATGCATGTTCAGAAAGATTTTGCAAGCATGAAAAAAGTTAATTAGGGTTAATTGGTACTTATGCGAAGAGTTGTCTGATTTTTAACTAAAATTTTTACATAAAGAGTAATTAACGTTATTCATTTTATGAAGTTGCAATATTATGTTGCATTTGTATGAAATGAAACTTCCTATTTTTCGATGCGTATTTATCTGTTATTAATTTTAAAAACATTATTAAACTGTTTTTAGAGCATGATGTACAGCTTTATTCTTAAAAATATGTTAAAACCTGCATAGTATTCTTTTTTTCTTAATCACACCAAGTTTCTTTGTTCGCCTGTCACAGGTCACACCTGTTCTTTTTTACGTTCAAAATGTTTGTATTCCTATCCCAAATCGTCATAATTTAAATAAAAAATAAATGCATAATTTATTAATATATAAGAATAATAATGAGCATAAAAAATACACTTTTATTAGCGTTGTAAAAAGAAAAAAAAAATCATTTTTTAACAAAAGTCCCTGGGTCAAAACAAAGGAAGTGCAGCACTGATAAAAATATTTTAAATAAATTGAAAATTCAATCATATTCATAATATATTTTCATTTTTAAGAAATGTTCAGGGATTTTCATCCTAATGATAATCAGTACGGCTTGGTTAAAATGACTCTTTTTATTATCTGATTTAAAATTATTATCTTGATTACAAATGGCTCAACTTTTATGTAAATAGTGATGGTAAAAAATTTTTAACACACTACAGATGGAAATTTAAAGCTTTGTTTATATACGTAATAATTGTGCTATGTGACTATACTTGGTCACACGGGCTACATCCAAATGCTATTCTTTTATTATATAAAGATATTTTTGAAAATGCTTCACATGATAGTGAGAATGGACACTCCGTTTCCTACGTATACTGTAAGACTCAAAGGAGATACGAAAAGGAAGTCATCGGCGCATCCCCAGAGAATGAAAACAAAGAAGAAATTTCTGACTATTTGTGTGACCACAAATAGAATTGCACGATTTGCGTATTTTCCGTAATTAAATAAATCTTGACGTTTTATAAATTGTATTTCTATCCCATAGACAAGTAATAATGCAAAAATGCATTGAAGCTACTCATAAAAACATGTTTTACGTGGTCCGGATGAGCATGCTTCATATTGTCTTTTGTAAAATGGTCGACTATTTGAATTACTTCCCTCAACCACACTGTAAAAAAAAATCCCGTAAAATTTACGGTTCTAAACTGGCAGCTGGGTTGGTTGTGCAAAACCGTAAAAGTTACGAAGTAAATCCTTAGGCACAACGGTTTTTTACCATACAGGAACAAGTTTTTCCCGTAAAAGTTAGGAAGTAAATCCGTAGTCACAACGGTTTTTTACCGTATGAAATCAAGTTTTCTCCGTAAAAATTAAGTCATCGAAGTAAGAAACGTCATCGACTGAGTTGAGTTGTTTTTCTCCTTCTGTTCGAGTTGAGTTGAAATGTGCTGATGTGTATTATCAATTAGGAATACTAATTAATCAAGGCTTAATTATTAATTGCAATTAATATAATTTTTAATTGAACTTACTTGGACGATTTCGATGCAAGATGGTGACAAAACTTCTAACTCCTCCGAGCCGGCGATCGAAACCGCGTTCATAGAAATAAAAGGCAGTCGCTCTAACCACTAGACCACCGGAGACTTCATAAAATGAAGTCAGAATAATCTATTTGAGTTTTAAAGTCACTATAGTTCTAGTGGCGCCACTTAGTGGTGTAAAAATCAACTATTGCCAGAACACGTGTTTTAAGGTTAGCTTTCATGAGTGACAACAGGTTACTGCAACATGTGTAAACAATAGCGGAGATGGAACCCTATTAAAAACATGAAATAAATGCAATAAAATTACATTTAAGAAAAGGGAAAGTTATCGTACGGAAAGCAATATCGTATGACGAAAAATAGAATTTGAACTGACGGTTTTAAACCGTTTATGGCTGGAGCGGAAAACGGTGAAAAACCGTTTTGTCAACAAAACAGCTTTAAACCGTCAAATATACGGAAAAAGTCCGGGGAAAAAACGGATATTTTTTACAGTGCATATAGGTTAACAATTACATGCGTTATCAAAACTTAAATTTCCTTCTATATTGTATTGAATTGTTTCCCTCTTGTCACTGTTTAATAGGAACTTACACCCATTTGAAATCAAGGCAATTTGAATTTCCCTGTATTAGGAATTTATTCTTGATATAGCAAAGAATCGCTGTACTTTTATTAATTATCTAAATTCTTGCGTAAATTTCGAAAGTTTACTTTCTATTTTCTTTAACTATAGAGAACTCCATCTGCTAAGTTAGAGGTATCCCCCTAGTGCCTAGTGGCCCATATGATGCCATGCCAAGTACAGGTAAGTTGTTTTACATTGGCTACATTGTTTAATACATTTTAAAATATAAAAGATAAGATTTTTTTAAAATTTATATCCTATGTAGTGTCCGCCATTTAATCTGTAAGAGCTCCCAGCAAATAAAAATATGTGACGTGTTCATACTTTTTTATGAAACCAACACAGACTAAAGCTGCGCTAAATAGTTCATTTATTTAATCAAAGATATATTCTTAATATACAGTGTTCCCTCTTATATCCATTACACCTCCCTTAACTTCTAAACGGTGACAGATTAGGCCATAAGGTTGGTGTCTATGTATATTAAAAGGCTATACGCTACTCGATGAAACAACTTACAACGCCATCTATTGGAACATTTTGGAAATATCGGTCCTATCTCGTAAACGGTGAAAGATACGAGGAAAAAGATAGTTAGAAGGTTGTAGAGCACTCTCGATTTAGTAAGAAAAGATACCTTCCGCACACTAATATTCAAAACGGAATGCAAAAAATGAACATTTATTTGGTCACGATTTTGAAAATCGCCATGTCATAAAAAGTGGATGAAAGAAACTGAGACACGTCCCTCTCTTTTGGATCATTTATGTATATTCCTCAAAATACTCTCCGTTAGCTACTAAACACATTTGCACTCTGAAATGCATTTCTCGCTGCACATTTTGCAACGCAACAGGGCAGGTGTTACTGAGGCACAAGCATCAGTAATGCGTTGTCGAAGATCCTGCCATGTTGGCGGAGGGTTCGCATATACCTGCCCTTTTATGTCCCAAAAGAAGAAGTTCAATGGGGTCAAGTCAGGTGAGCGCGGGGGCCGCTCTACGAAACCACCGATGACTTGATTCTGGAATGTCTCCATTAGGTACTGCTTAACTTTTGAAATCTTATGCGGAGGGGCGCAGTCATGTTGGAACCATACATTTATGAGATGGTGCAACGAAATATTATCAACAAAGTCGGCTATTACATCCTGCAGAAGCTCCAAGTACCGTTGTCCCGTTAAATTTAACTCGTAAAATACTGGTCCAATGAGCCTGTCATTAAAAATTCGGCACCAATCATTAATCGACGAGCGTACTTGATGTCGAACTTCGACAGCATATCTCGGATTTTCCATCGGCCAGGTGTGAATGTTCTGTCTATTAAACATTCCGTTACGCGAAAAACATGCCTCATCCGTCCATATTATGTCTCCCAGGAATGTTGGGAGACCCTCTAAGTTATTCATCACGAAGTTACGCAACGTGTGACTTCTCTCAACATCTCTTGGTAGCAATCC
This sequence comes from Araneus ventricosus, assembly GCA_013235015.1. Classification (NCBI taxonomy): domain Eukaryota; kingdom Metazoa; phylum Arthropoda; class Arachnida; order Araneae; family Araneidae; genus Araneus; species Araneus ventricosus. The sequence goes on from BGPR01003207.1 coordinate 109,484, forward strand.
CTGCACAGGTGTGGATCGGTATGGATGAGCACCTGATTCTCTCAGAATTGTCCAAACGCGGCTTTTTGAGAGGCCACAATTTTCACTAATCATTTTTGTGCTGCTCTGAGGATGGACGAGAGCGATTGCTAGTACATCTTCAGGTTTCACTTTGTGTCCTACATTACGAGGTCGGCTTCCCACTCTGCCCGTCTCCCTCATACGTTTTACAACTTTTAAAATAATCTGACGTGTAGGATGCGGGGCTTCAGGAAAACGCTCACAATACAGCCTTTCAGCTTATTTTGCCTTACTCTTACATTCACCGTAAATTAACAACATCTTGCAATACTCGTTAATGCCGAATTTTGCCATAACCCTCAGCTTTAACGTACAACCCGGCAGAAACATCCTTTTTATAGTAGTAGCTCCCTGTGAACAGGTATGACGCGTTCCATCCTCATTTGCATAATACATGAAACCCATGCGATTTTTATACCAGACATGCTTGAGTTGAGCTGCGTGCTTGGAGAGACGATTTTGCAAGATAAGCAGAAAATTTTCATGGTTTGTAGAGACATTCAGTGAAACACGCAACCGGTGAGGACAGAACCATGGTCCTCATGAACGTAAATCTCGTGCGTTTCCCCTGAGCCACAACACAAGCTGGTATTTAGTTCGTAATGTGGTCTTTTCTCGCTTCGCTCGCGTTTCACGACACCATAGTGTTGAAAATCACAAGCAGACAAATTACCATTTTTTACATTATGTTTTGAGTATTAATGTGCACAAGGTATCCTTTCGTACAAAATAGAGAGTGCTCTACAACTTTCTATTTGACTTTTTTCTCGTACCTTTCACCATTTACGAGATAGGACCGCTAATTCCAATTTTTGCGGATAGATGGCATTGCAAGTTGTCTCATCGAGTAGAGCATAATCTTTTTACTATACTTAAACACCAACTTTCTGGTCTAAGCTATCACCGTTTAGAAGTTAATTGCGTGTAACGGATAAAGTGGGAACTCTGTATAGGAAAAATGCTATATTAAATACATGAATTCAACATAATACGGATGAATTATGAAACATATGAAAAGACCGTTAAAAACTAATAAATATGTTAAGTAAAATAAAAATACTCCTTAACACAAATATTTTACAATTATTTTCAATAATTAATGATTTTACGAAGATTCACAGAAAAACATTTGTATTAATGATTTCTTTACTGATAGTATTTCAATAAGCACTACATATTCGTATGATCTGAATATAAAAATAAAATATCATTGTTATGAGGCTATTTTTTGATTACAAAATTTCAATGAATGAGAAACATATAATAAATACCAATGAAAGCTTTCACAAAATGATAAAATTTTGAGTATGTAGAAAAATCTAAATATCGCAAGTTTGAAACATCGACACATTTAATTCGAAAAGTAAGCATCAGAACTTATATTGTTGGATATAGAAATCATCATTTTTTTCTATCTTTAAATTTTATTCCTCACATAACCCAATTATTAACACCATTTCCAGCCAACTTTGCGCAAAGATAAATACAGACGTTCCCTTCGTGTTTATTTAATAACTTATTCGATTTTCGCAAATGGAAACTTCTTTGAAATAAACATTTTTGACGATGACTTTCATATGGAGACACACGAGAAAAATTATTCTACAAATCCAAAGGCATTAGGAGAGTAACATATATAACTAGTTTTCTCTTACTCAATAGAATACATGCAATATCTTCATTTCTCTTTGTAAACGGAAATCTAATCTAGTATACGAAATCCAATCAACTGATCGATTTATTTCTTTATGGTGGCATATGTTTAAGTCAAAGGGAGAACATAAACAGAACAATAATTCCTATTAGCTAATTTTCCATTGCTTCTATGTTTGTGAAATCAAATTATCTTTCATTCAATAGATTTCTTATTGGACAAAAATCAATCTATTAATCTCATTAATAATACACGCCATTCACCTGAATTAGAACTCTCTTTAGTTTAAAAATATTTAACACCATGAAAAGCATTTATACTATATTAAAAATAACATAACACGCGTAATATGTTATTATATTTGTCATCTATCTGTTCTACAGAACTTCAACAAAAACGAAAACAATTGGTAAATTATAACACTGCGATCCTAAACAATGCGATCAATAAAACATTAAAAATAAGTAAAAGCTATTTCAGAAAAAATAAGACAGTTATAAAAGCTAAGACAGTCCATGTGTTGCTGTAACGTAATGCTATGATATGAGATTTAAATCTAAGAGTTTGTGAAGGCAATAATAAATTACTCCTAACAGTTTAGTTCTAAATCTAAAACAAGAAACTACGATTTTAAAATTCACAACTCCTAGCCTCTCAAATTCTGTTTCAGTAAAATAGATTATCTTCATATTTTTTCTCAGTTCTCTAGTATGACTCGAAAATTTCTCATTTTTCTCAAACGCGCCTTCAAAGAGATTTGAGAATAGAAATTTGTCTGAAGTGAAAAATTTACTAAAATTTATTATTTTGGCAAGGCACCAACAATATATTTAATACCATTTGATTTTCTATATGCTAAATTCGGCTTCTTCATTAGAAGCACAGACATTCGTTTTCAATAGAATCAACTTAGCACTTTAAAATTGACAATATATGTAGCTGAGACGCCACTCGTACTTTCAATAGTGAGATTATAAAATTATTCATCTAGAAAAGCAATGTATATATCAGAAACCAAATACTTTTCACTAAGAAGTTAATATTAGTTAAGAGTAACATATTTATTTACAAAAACAAAATGTTGTCAAAATTTAACATACCCAAGTGCAAGGTCACAAGAAGGCGTAATATTGTCAGGATTTGGATTTAGAGTGTACCGTGATTGCGCCATCTTATTCTGTAATGTATATGAGTCAGTATCTACCTCCGGACAGTGGGAATTCCTATTGCCTAGTGGTTAAGATATTCGACTTGGGACCCAAACGTCCTAGGTTCAAATCTACGTACTGCCAAAGATTGTTTGAGATTTGGACAACATGCACCGATAACTTCAGTTTTGTGAAATATCAACATAGAAGAAAAAGTATGGATTGGGGCGCTATAACACTAGTGAATGTCATCTTCAGAGCAGGTACTTTGCCTCAGCGAAGCCTGCGCATATGAGAAGTCCGATAAAAGAGGGGGAAATGGCAGTACCAGAGTATGGCTTTTCGGTTCGTTGAGGAACAATGCTGATTTTCAAAGAAAATATCTGTTAGTCAAACCTTGCTACCAGAACTGGGGAACCTATAGGAGAACTACGCTAATGCAGTAAGAATATTTCACCAGAAAAAGAACGCAGACACAGGATCAATGGCATTGCTCATTCTGTGATACCATTTCAAAATTCGAGGAAATAAAACGGCCACTATTGAAATTGACCTGGCAGAGGGTCAAGCATTGGCTGAAGGAAGTAACCAAGCGTCACGTGGTGAGAAACTGTAACTCGCTGTGATGATTTGCCCTATTCTACCGTATAAAGGTATCCGAACACGTTGAAAAGTCGATTTTCTGCCGAAATTCCCTTTTTGAGATTTAATGTTATGGATTTTTCCTACATTTACCTTCCTTAAACATATTTATTTCTTCTCTACGTTAATTAGAAACCTAAATAGTGATTGTTCTGAGAAAGCTGTGTTCAATGATACTTTTCTATTTGTACCAGAAAAAAAATCGATTGACTAATAAAAAGAAAGTCGCTAAAACAGAGCAATGTGAAGGTGTAAGTTATAAAGAAGGGACATTTTAAGGTTCTCAATATATAGCTAGTAATAAAATTATTGAAATGAAAACTAAACTTGCATTCTTCTCAAAACTAGATTTTCTGCATAATTTTTACACTTCACACCTGTTAACTCTAGATGTCATCAATAGATTGTTTTGAACTTTCGTGAACATTTTTTTAAACGTTTCTCTAATGCAGGTACTAGAAAAATGTATTTTGTAAGGAATTTTTTTAAATTGTGGTCTTTTATTTGAAAAATGACATAAAAAAATTGCTGAAAATCTTATAATAATTTTTCAATTAGATCTAAATTATTTTTTTATCTACGCAATGTTAAGAATCTAGAACATTCACTAGTCAATAGTATGTAGTTTATTTTAGTGTTAGTTTCCTTTAAGTTGATGCAATAGATTGACGTCTAGAATGTCTGAAATGTTTGAAAATTTCCCTTAAAAACCGCACAACTATCGATTTTTTTAAATTCATAATAATTTATACTAAAAAATAATGATTTATTAATAATATTTATTAAATTCAAATCCGAAAAATGTATTATGGTGTTTCTATATTACAATTTTCATAAAAAGTGCTCCTAACGTGTTCAGATACCTCAACATATTTTTCTTCAGATATCTTTACACTGATGCCATGAAATTTTGGTTATTATCCATTAAAAATTCAGTCCTCACCAGCTGTCTGGAATTGTGAAGATTTGGGAAAACTTTACGCTGTAGTTCCTTGCATGAATAGCGTTTTATTTTGCTTGGTCATGAAATATTTTGTGGACAGATAAGGGCAACTTTCTATTGAATGGAGAAGAGAATATGCTCATTTATCGTATTTGAGCAACAAAAGAATTCCAGCGAAATTGAACAATTGCCATAGCATCTTTAAAATGTTAATACTTCCCCTGTAAGACCACAATATTGTAAAATATTTTGTGAGGTATTGAGCAATATTGTGAATATCGAAGAATACCGAATACAGTACCAACAAAACTGAAAAAAATGTATTAATTTTCTAGAGAGACCGAGAATTTTAAAATTATTGTTATCGTGAACTTTTGGTAGAAATATACTAGTTTTAGCTCAGTGATTCAATTTATTAAAAAAATTGTATAATATTGTGCAACATTGTTTAAACAATATAGTAAATTTGACAATTAACAAAATCTTGCAATATCGTCAAAACCTTATCGCAAATTCTACTTTTAACAACATTGATGAAAGTAGTGATGACAATATTGTAAATTCTGTCTTTAACACTATGATACAGTAGGAATATATTTTTATGTATTTTTCCTGAAGTTATCACATTACCTGGATATGTTTGTAGAAATTTTGGTTTTGATTCTTTGTTCAAATATTAAAATATATCCGATTATTAATAAAATGTCCTATATAATCCTTTATTGATTTAAAGTATAATAAATGAATGCCAGTTTTAAAAAAATCTAAATAGGTATAATATATTTAAGTACATTGTCTTTGAAATATTTCCCATCCAAACTTTGACTGTATAATGAGCATGTCAATTATGTCAAAATACATCCATCAAATGCTACAAAAAGAAACCCGTGTTTTATTTTGATTATATATACTTAATGTTGAAATGTTAATGCTCATAAACTAAATCAAACTCAAACATGGTTTTGGAGAAATGGTAATTTTCTTAATGTCCCATATGTTTATAAGCAATTAATTTCGAACTTAATTTCCATAACATATTCCATTGTCAAATGTATATTATACTTTAAATATTTTATACTTTAAATATTTTATACTTTAAATTTAATTTTTGTGAATCCATTTTTTTCAATCATATTATATGCGTTTTGTTCAGTAATTTGCTTCCCGCCTCGAAAAAAAAATTAAATGGTTGAAATCAAAGAATAGCTCAGGCTTGAATTATCTAGTATATATTTAAAAATAGCCTTTCATTTTAAGAAGATTTTGATAAAATGTTTGCAGAAATTTCCGTTTGTTGACGACAGAAGAAAATCCTTGTTTCCCTTTTATATTGTCAAATATTTTCATTTTTTATGCATGGATTCTTTTAAAGGATTATAATAAAAGCGGATTCAGCAAGGTTATAATGAGCTTACGCTCCACGAGCTTACGATAAAAACAAATTTATGAAGCACAATTTTGCATCGTAATTCACTCGCTGTTGTAAGAACAGGAACCTTAAGGAAAGTTTATTATTCGAAAATCACTATCACGTGATACTGAAAAGAGGTAAAAGCAAGAAGGCAGGAAAATTAGATTTCCCTTTCAAAAATTTTTTTTCCATGAAAAATCTTCACTGAAGTAATTGAAGTCTGAATTAACAAAATTCTACGAAATTGAAGAATCGTTAAACTTTAATATTTTTTTTTTATTTTTTGGACAATAGTCAGTTTATATAATATATCAAACCAAAGAGAAGAATTCATTATTAAAAACGTAGTGTTAAGATATAACCCGCATAATAACATACCATTTCTATTATCATAATATAAAATTATTTTTGTGAAAGTTTTGAGGTTGTGCATTAATTGGTCTTCAAATCTTTACATTACCTTTCCTAAGAGACACTAAGAATCAACAGAGAGTGAGAGTTCAAGTCGTACTCAATTACATCTTGTATTTCCTAATGATTCTGAGGTTCTCATTTCGGAGAGGACGCCAATAATCATATTCAGATTGATACGAATACTCTGTATATCAGCACTAATACAAAATATTTCGGTAATTGAAAACAAATTGGATTAAGTATCGCATATGCCAAGTTAAAAAATTCTGAAAAACTTTGATTGATTTGGGTGACACAGGCATGATGATATATTTCCTATGGTTTTAGAATATATCTTTATGTTGCAAATACTTTCTATTTCAGAACTAAAGTAAAGTGTTTCTGAAAATCGTCTAAAAAATAAATCCAAATTTGATGTCTGAGGGAAAATATTAGAGTGGAGCTGAAGCATATTTTGAAGTTTTACAATCCAAAGAACTGCTGAAATTTTATTCAAAAAATTATAATTATAAATAAAGAAATAACAATATTGAAATTCAAATGAAAGTTATGTTATTTCATGTTGTTATTGTTCCCAACTATTTTATTCCGTTTCATTAAAAAAAATTTTGTGAATTTATTGAAATTTATCATAACCATATTTTTTAAACTTTCAACATATATTATATTAAATTAATTTCAATATTTATTTATTGTGTTTATTGCGAGCCATTTAAACATTCCAATCAGCTTCAAACTATTTATATAATAAGATGCTAAAGTTTCAGCGCCTTTATCGAAAATGAGTCAGAAAAGTGTTTCAATTACTTTTTCATATCTGCCTACTACTGCTTCTGCTTTTGCATCTCATAGTAGCAAAATGAAATGCTTTCATGAAATCTTAAATTTTGTTTATAGAGAATAATTTCTGAAAGAGAAAGGTAGCACTAAGAAAGTAATATTTAGCGTAGACGCAGAAACGAAACGAATTTTTGAATAACAGTAAGAATAACATTTGATACCCTTTTATGAGGGTCCTGAAAGGCTTATAAATATAAATTTTATTAATTTTCTAAATTCGCAGCAAAGCGACTGAAGCAGTGGACTTCATTTATATCAAGTTATAAAGCAATGAAATGCAAAAAAAATCACTTGTAACCCAATACCCAGATAGCAATTTTAGTTTGCAGCAAGCGTGTAACAAATTTGACATGACAAGAGTGCAAGCTTGAAACAAGTTTGACATGACAAGATGCAAGTTTTCAACAAGTTTGAAACAAGTTAACGCAAGCTTCGAAGTCACCATGGGACGAACTTGCAACAAGCTTGCCGCGTCAAACTCATTCCAAATTATAGCAAAAACAGAGTACGAACACAACCCGGATTAGAACTCGCGACCTACTGGTTCAGAAGCTGACGCGCTAACCACTGGGCTATTTAAACTCTGAGAGGAGAAGATAGATTTCGGTAATACATCGTTCGATTCGATTCGTATAAGATTTATTTCAAACTGTTTTCTTGATTTCATTAAATTTTGAGTTCAAAATATGATTTGAAGTCAAAGAGAGAGCGATTTTCGCTAATAATCACGTTTTTCTAGTAGAATACATTATGAAATTAGAGTTCAAAAGTAATTACTTTAAAATGGGACAAAATGGATAAGTTTATTTTTCAACGAACATTGACTGTTCTTTCTGTTTAATTTTGTTTATAAATGCTTAAATTTCAACATTCAGAAAAAGGCGATATAGTTTTCTTTAAAGTGCGAGTGCTATTTTTAGTAAAAAGATGGAAAATGTTTAAAAATTTTTTTTATAAAAACGTTAGTTTTTTTTACAAATTATCATTGCTTTATTGAATTAATAAAAAGAAGGATGGTCTAGGAGATGCTATTAAAAATCAGATGTTTTTTTTAAAACATAGTCAAAGAGAATTATCTCTTTGTGCTATCTTTGCATCAAGCTTGTTTTGCAAACTTGCAATGCAAGGAGGTTCGCTTGTCACGGCGAACTTGTGTTAAATGCGTTTTGCAAGGGAAGGTGGAGCTAGTTGTCATGGCGAACTTGCCACAAGTTCGCTTCAAGTTTGAGGCGTCAAATTTGCTATGACAAGGTAATATAAAGTCAAAATCAAACTTGCTGCAAACTTACGTGCTATCTGGGTACGCATCCCTATATTATATATTCTGCTTTTAAAATGATCGTGCTGATTTTGTATTAAATCTTTTGAATTTCTAAGGATACGAGTATATAATATATGTAATGCACTCTTCCAATATATAAGTGTAATAAAATATCAATATAATTCTGAATGGAGGATTCAATAAATATATATAATATAAAACAGAAAATACATGTATCCGTCTATCGGTCACAAGAACTCCTCCTAAACGGTGAACCGTAGCGACATGAAATTTGCACGCGACATTCTAGAGAACGTTTCTAGGTCAACGGTGCTATTTTCAACTTTCAGAGTTAATTAGTTCTTAAGATATTTAATTAAATAAAAATTAGCCGCTGTTAAGCCTAATGCTCAGATGTTTTTCGCCAATAACTTCTGAAATATTTATTAGACAACAATTATTTTTATGCCATTTTAAAGAGCAGGAAATTATCTTTTCAATGATATTAATTCCATTGCGATGAAGTGTTTTCTCTGATTGTTATTGAGGTTTAAAAAAAACTTTTAAAGCAATTTCTAACAATACTTTTTAATCTTATAGAAATAAGTTCAAGCCAAATTACTGTTTCGCGCGCGGGCTTTTACCAGTGTTAAACATAATATAAAAAAATATTGTTTTCTTTGAGCATAAACAACAAAGAAGACTTTTTACTTCCGGTTTACGGTTGTCGTAGCATTGGCAGCTTTTAATACGGTTACACAGTGATCCAATGACGTTAGTGAATTATTCTCTCGATGTTTTGTTTAATTTTTACAAATTTTTAACTGATCCTAATGAGTGTGTCTGTTAGTCCGGTTCCTATCGTAGGAAGACGAAAAAGGAATGGGAAAAAAAAGATGTTCTAACGGTCTATCTGTCGCAAGAACTCCTCCTAAATGGAGAATAGGTATGACATGAAATTTCCACGTGCCATTCTGGGGTCCTTTCTTAGATTAATTCTAATTTTTCAAACTTTAAAAAATTACTTCCTAAGATATTAAATTAAATAACGAAAACTAAGCCAAGTGTCGGCGTTTTATCTCAATGTTTCGTCAATAATTTCAGAAAAAATATATTGCACTTAGAATATTTACATATCAGCTTAACTCTCTGAACCCGGCAAGAGTGAGAATTCCAGTACCTCAAAAACTGAAGTAAATTTTCGTTCACGAAAACAGAATGAAATCCTTCCTTTCTTTACAGAAATTCCAGGAGGAGGACACCCAAGCTGTCAACACATCAATTGTCAACAAAGAAATGAACCTCTTTTCTCCCGTAAAATTCATTCAGGTGCCCGAAACCACCTGAGTCCGGAATGGGGCGGTTTGAGGCGGGATAGGGTTCATAGGGTTAAAGAGCAGAAAATTATCTTTTTAATGAATTCAAATTAAATTTTATACATTCTGTTTCATAATTTAATTAACATTTCAAATTTATTTTATACACAATTTGTAACAATGCTTTCTGTTATTGTAATAAAATTCAAAACATTGATCGTTTTATCAAATCCTTCATTCCGGTATTTTTACCATTGTAAAAGTTATGATAAAAATATTATTTTCTTTGAATGTTAACAGAAAGGAAAAAATTTTATTTAGCTTTTATTTCGTAGCATATACCTCTTTCAATATGTTTGCACCACAACACAATGATGTTAATTACTCTCTTTCCGCGGTGCTTCATTTAATTTTAAAAATTTTATAATGATCATAATGAGCGTGTAAAAACATTAAAGATTGTTGATCGCACTTCCTACCGGAGGGAGAGGGCCTAAGGTGAAAAAGATAGAATGTGAGTGTTTTTTTCGGTCAGTGATAAAAATACTAAAGATAAGAGAATTGTTGTCCGGATAATAGCAAAAAAAAAATCGACGGGAGGCTGTCTCTGCGAAACGGTCCCTGGGATTGAGGGGCGTAGACTTATTTACTTTACTCAACTGTGATTTTCTGTGTCTAAAGTTGTTCTATTTGACTAAAGTAGCTCTATGTAACTTTGACCTATGATCTATGTCCTTTCTCTGTTAAATGAATTAATCTAAATGAATTAATTAGTCTGAAATGAATTCATTATTGATCTGTTAAAATCCAGTTAATATACCGCTCACAACCGATGCGTTCGCGCGCGTCGGTCGCTGTGACGTCATCAAAATTCTTCGTGATTTTCACCAATTTTTCAAATCGACTGTGACTAAGCCATAATTCTAAATTCTAAAATTAAGTTTGCAATATTCAATGTCTACCTTTCTCTGTTAAATGAAACTAAAACTTTCTATGTTAATTGGTTGCAGAGCCATAAGCGTTTAACTTTACCACGAAATTCGACGTAATTCAACAATTTTTGAGTAATATTTCGCTTTAACTTAAGATCGATGAATAAATTGCCAAATGTAATTGGATAGTCTGCATGCACGCCCGTCGGTCGCTGTGACTTCATCAAAATTTTTAGTGATTTTCACCAACTTTGAAGCTCGACTGTGACTACACCGTAATTCGAAATTCTAAAATTATTTTTGCAATCTTCAATGTCAACCTTTCTCTGTTAAATGAAACAAAAACTCTCTGTTATTTGGTTACGGAACTATAAGCTTTTAAAAATATCACCAAAGGGGCATAATTTTTTCCTTTCCCGCACCAAATTTTACACAATTAGATCACTATGAAGAGACGTAAGTCTACGTCAAAATCCAAGATATGAAAGAGTTTCTGCTGTTGCCGTAGCAATGATGGGGAGGGGAAAAATGGACTACGAGATTCTTGCCAGGTGGTTCAAACTAAGGAGAGAAAAAGAAGAAGGGTGTTTCGCTGATGGTTCAAAGGGTCAGTTCATTAACGAAAGACGCTCCCGCGGAAAGTGTTATAAGTACTTCAACTGGAAAATATTTTTTATCCCGAGCTACGCCGGGTATATCAGCTAGTTTTTAAATAAAAATGAGAATAATCTAAGGTGATACCATAGTTCTATTTTCAAGCACATTAATTGTAACACTTCTCTGAAATTCACCTAGAGATTTGCGTTTAAATTGATATAGAAATTCATTTATATTAATTTTAATGTTTTTAAAATTTTAATATCTTGATTTAGGAATTTTTATTGTTACTAAATTAGGTAACGTATTTTGTTTCGTGATTACACAAAGCGTATCATAAAAGGTAAAATAAACTTATTGATGCCAATTAAGCAATTTTCGTCGTAGAATACATTTTATATAACAAACAGAAAAGCTCTTTCATGTGTCAATTTTAAGTCGCCATCACTCATGCCGATTAGGGATAACAAGAAACATCCTATCTGCAAATGCTATTATGGGGAAAATAAACCCATATGGAAATACACGGCATTGTATATATAAGCCGCCAGGGCGAAACCATTTATTACATTTGTGATAATGAGAATGTTCAGAAGTTTACAAACGCAAACATACAGATTTGCATTTCATTTATAAAGCGGCAAAAGAGAATAGCAAAGGGACGCGATGTACAGGGGGCGTCTGCTCAATTGCCTAATCGCCAAATCCTAAAATAGTTACTCGGCAGCTGTATGAAATGGAGTCAGTTTTTGATTCCTGACCCAATCCTGAATGTGTAAGGACGATCGGAACAGCAGTTCTAAAGCAGTCCATTGTGTATGCGGTGGGAGATCAGCCCAGGAAAAATGTAGAAGTTTGTGGGCAGTGTACTTGGTATGGCAAACTCTGAGGCTTGTTCTTTACTGAAGAGTGAAATGTTCCACGCATACCGTATCTAATGAATACCAGTCCTGATTGCAGCATATCGTCCTCATTTCATAGACATCGACCTTATCTTAAACTCAGAGTGGAACATCCAGAATTTATGAAAAATATATTTTTCTCGGATATTTAAATTCACGCTCGGGATTGTGCATGTGATACATGCGATTGTTCATATTATTACGCATATAATAAACATGAGTGCGAATGCTGCTGATCTACATGTGCAACAATGAAATTTCTCCATCGGCATTTGAACACGAACCCCTTTGAGACTCCACTTGAATCGTAAGAAGATCTATCTCTCCTGAGGAAACGTGACGTATATCTGGTGTGTCCCAATGTATTTGTCAGTCTCAACTCTTCCATATAAATATCTGCCGCTGGTAACATGTTTGAATATTCATTGTTATTTTTTAGTATAGAGCAAGGTTTTGCAACTGATGTTGTATTTTTTTTTTATTTTGTCTACCTGGTTTTTCAGGTGGTTTGGATCTCTTTTTCACGTCAAGCATTCTATGATAAAATATTCTTGTCTCAGTGGATACTTTTTTTACCTGCTGTAGATCTATTGAGCATAACACTATCGTGAAACTGAAATCTTTGAAATATCTCAGATAAAAAAAGATTGCTACTGGATTAAAGACAGGCTTTTTTCGCAAAGAATCTTCAAGAACTAACAGTAAAGAGATAAAAAAGTAAATTTCTGAAAACAAGCGACTACTAAGCTGTAACCAATATATTTTTAGTGATGTAACCGTTTTTTTCCGGGGACAAGTATTTGTTTATATCCTTTACACAACGCAAAAGTAATCCACTCACTCGAACCAAAATCTCGGAAAGTCTTAAATGTTATGAACTCAGAGCATCCATTTGAAATTCTATGAAACCTTTAGAAAAGGCATTCTAACAGTTGCTAAGAGAAAAAAGTTTTAAGCGGAACAATCAAGCTCTTAGCGAAATAAAACCTAAACATATTGTTTTGGAAGTTTTTGTTACTTAAATGAGTATTCCTTTCTGAACCCATTCTATTCAGGTGATCTTGGTTCCATTCCGGGGATCCAGACTTCTTAAATGCAACTGTTTTCTAAGTTTAATTGTTGTCGGTGATTTATGGCAGAGAGGAATGAGACAGGTACACGGAGTATCTTTCGGGAATAAAAGAGACAGGCAGAAAGGGGTGATGCGGAGGCAGTAATAAATGAACCTTGTCATTCCCTAGGCTACAAAACCCGACCTTTCTTGCTCCCCTGGTAGGAGATATTACATTTCCCTTAGGGAAATCTAAACAGTTGCAACATAGAGCTTGGAACTAATAGGCCAAATGTAAGACATTCTCGAACAGACTACAGATAAAAAAATAATTCTTTTAATTTATTTCCAGTATCAATTGCAACTATGAGGATGTTTCCTTTTTATTTTTGTAGATTTTTATGAAGTAAGTGCAAAATTGTGCATCTTACTCGTCTTTTCAAGTTCTCGATACAGGAAATAAATATCAGACAATTGTAAATACACTGGCCTCCAAAAGCTAAGGTACAACCGGTTTTTTGCGTCTAATTTGCAAATGAATGAATGTAGAAACAACAGAATTTGGAGGAAATGTGCACTGAACAGTTATTTATTGAATGCGACATAGAAATTTACATAAGTTAAACGCAAAAATGATTTATAGCAAAAAAAGCACTCTTGGTGGAAAAGTACATTCTTGGAGGAAAAAAGTACATCACAGTTTTATGTGGTAAAATGTCATAAAAACATTATAAAAATGGGTTCTAATATGGAATGTGTCCACCCCTGACTTGAATGCTTTGGCGGCATCGACTTTCCATGCTGTCAATTAAGTTGTCGGACACCGAAATGGGAAACGAAGACCAGACACGAAGTAAGCCTTGTTGCAGTTCATCTGACGACCTTGGCGGAGGACTTAAAGCAGAAACTTGTCTGCCCAGATAGCCCCACAGATGTTCTATCGGATTAAGGTCTGGAGATTGAGCTGGCCATTCCATTCACTCCAAACCGTGACCCTCAAGAGAGTCCTCAACAACCACAGCTCAGTGAGGTCGTGCTTTATCATCCATTAGAATAAAATCGTTACCAATAGCACCGGCATATGGGCGGACATATGGATCAAGTATCTCATCCCGATATCTCACACCAGTCAGAGTTCCTCCATGGAACACATGCAGGTCAATGTGACCATCGAGTGAGATCCCTGCCCAAAGCATGATTCCACTACCTCTATAACTGTGTCTTTCAAGAGTGTTGGATTGATGGTATCTGCTACGTTGTTCCCTCCATATCAGCAGACGCCCTGAATCGCTCTCCAGTGTGAGTCTGGACTCGTATGTGAAGAGTACAGAAGCCCATTGCTGTCTGGTTCAGGAAACGTGTTCTCTTGCCCAACATAATTGGGCCCTTCTCTGTCGTCCTTTGAGGGGGACACGCACAACTGGTCGCCTTGCATAGAGATCTGCATTGTGAAGGCGTCTTTGCACTGTAGTAGCGGAGATTCTTCTCCCTGATGCTACAAAGTGGTCTGCAAAGAGCTGCGGCACAGTAATGTTTCTTCTCCTACGGCCCGAAAGAACTAGAAAACGGTCTTCTGCAGGTGTTATAACTCGTGGTCGGCCTGAAACATGTTTTCTGGACACAGAATCTTCGGATTGAAATATATCCCAGAGTCGTTGGACCACATTTAGAGACACATGGAGATGTCTAGCAGCATCAGCCTGTGACAACCCCATTTCCATCCATCCGACCGCTCACCACCTTAACGAATCGGGCAAACGACTTTTCCTAGACATTGCTAGACTCTACAGGCTATTGTCAACGAAACTGCCAACAACAGTTGAAAATCAAAAAAACATACACACGAAATTACGAAAGCTTGATCTTTGCATATTTTTCTCTCACTCATATATACATGTTCTTTTCTATAAAATAAAAGTGGTATCTAACGTTTTTGCATAAGTTTTTTTAAAGTCCGTTATTATCATTCCTATAAACTATGAATTTTATTGTTATTGGCATTTTTTATGCTGATCTTCGAAAACATGTACTTTAACTTTTGGAAGCAAGTGTATTATGTTTATGCTTTCATGCAGGGTTCCCACTTATATCCGTTACACCCCCTTAACTTCTAAACGGTGACAGCTTAGGCCATAATGTTGGTGTCTAGGTATAGTAAAAAGGCTATGCGTTACTGGATGAGGCATCTTATAACGCCATCTATCGGCAAATTTTGGAATTAGTGGTCCTATCTCGTAAACGGTGAAAGATACAAGAAAAAAGTTAATTAGAAAGTTGTAGAGCACTCTCGATTTAGTACGAAGAGTACCCTACGTACATTAATACTCAAAATAGAATACAAAAAATGGATATTTGCTTAGTCACGATTTCGAAAATTGTCATGCCATAAAGAGTGGAAGAAAGAAACTGAGACACGTCCCTGCCTTCTGTTTCATTTATTTTTATTACTCAAAATGTTCTCCTTTAGCCACTACACACATTTGGAATGTGGACTGGATTTTTTACTTCGCTCGCGTTGCACGATGCCATAATGTTGAAAATAACCATGAAACAAATGTTCATTTTTTACATTCTATTTTGAGTTTTAATGAGTAATATTTTCTCGCCTCGTCCATATTTATGCGTTCATTAAAACAAAAGTTTTGCGATCTAAAACGGAATGAAAATAACTAATAATAGATATTTGCAGTGCATTAATTTTTATTGTTACTTTCTGTGTCTGTCTGTTACTTTTATTTAGACATTTTCGCTAAAGTGAGAAGTTTTCTGTTAGGACGTACGAATGGAATGTATTTAATTTGTTAGTTGAAATCCTACTTAAAATTAAAAGTATGGGGCCGAGAGTGAATTTATCAGGTTATTGACTTATGTTTAGCGAAAATTTCTTAATTTTAAATTGGAACTCAACAACTTTATGATTCTTTGTATTTTGTTTATAAGCAGATATATTTCAATTTTTTTTATTCTTATATAAAGTAATAATTTCCTACATTTCGTGTCCAACCTGTTAATGATAATTTCACTGTCTAAAGCATTCGGAAAACAAAGCCTCCCTATGTTTATATCGATATCTGGTATTACAAAAACTTTAACCGAGAGTGAATCTCTCAGATTCTTCATTTATGCTAGGCGAAAATCCCTTAATTTTGAATATTTCAATATAATACGCGAACAGTGTGAATTATATATAAATTACGGAATACAGTTATTATAATTAACTGTACTCTTTTTATTAATTAAAAGTAATTATTTATTTTGCTGATTTTATTTCCGTGTACATAAACTCTTCGGAGATGATCTGATCCAAATTGCATTTTCCTAGTTTTTTCCTGACAACTATTATCGAAAATTTTGTCTCAAAACTGAATTACAAAATCATATTTAAACTTTTTATAAATAATCAGGCTTCGATTTGAAAACAATTTATATGTTCTGCGTCACCTTGTCATTATTGCAGAAAATAAAAGATCTGACATGTAGGGATATGGGCAGAAAATATATCTATTTTATATCAATTTATTTCCATAGAAAAAATTCGAAAGAAATTAACAAAAAACAAGTAAATGTGTATTTGTTGTTCTGTGATATCTGATCACTCATTGCCCCAAATGTGACAAAATGGAATGTGAGTTCAAAATTCCCCACTTTTTTTAGGTAATCTGGGTTCGAAAATCTACCTTACTTTCCAGCGAAATAAATCAAAAGAAAAGAAAACAATCCCCAAAACAAAAACTGGAAGGATATAACTTCCCTAATTATACGTTTCCTGTTACAGAAAACCGCAGACTGTCCTACTGTTTGCCAATATTGCTGCCAACTTCTACCACTTTTATCCCCACACGGCTGAATCACGATCCAACTCTCCAAGCAATACGCAGAAATTACTATCCGACCGAATGCCATATCCCGGATAGCTCGCCAACATAATTCTTTCCGTGTGGGGACGTTATTTATTATCTCCTTCTCTTCGTCGTCAGATGGAGTAAAGGCAAGGACCGAGAGCGAGGAAAAGTGTTCCATTGCGTGTGTTTCTCACCCTGGGAAGAAAATAACCCATGGGAGGGGGTGGGGAAAGCAGACAGAATGTTTTTACTTAGTTCGGAACACGGTGAGAGCTTTGCGTGAAAATATTTGGTCAGGATGGATTCCCGGCAGAATTTGGGATGGGCTGATTAAGGGAAAAGCTGTTTGTTCTAGATTTTCGTGTTTTCTGATCCATATCCCGGGAGTCAATTTTCGCCTATGCGTCTCTTTCCTTGCAAATAATCTGGGGTCTCCGAGGTAATCTGGCGGAAGGTTAACAAAATTAAATTTGTTTTGTTCTTTCTGTGAGAGAAGGGTCTCAAAAGCATAGAAAAGTTGTTATTTTGTGGTTCTAATGAAAATCCACAAGTTTATTTATTTAATCTTTTCACATATGAATTCTTGAAAATAAAATAAACTCTTTATATAAATAATTTGGGAAGATTCCAAACTATTTACACAGTGTTATTAGATAGGAAGATTAAATGTGGGTGAGTCAGCTAACAATATGAGTTTTCATATTCTTTACGCATATCGTATTGTCATTTTATGTGGCATATTATATATTTTCTGAATACACGCTATATATTTAAATTTTATTACTGCTTGGTTGAATATAAATTGATATAATTCACAATGCCTACAGCATTATGAAATTTCTGGTAACAAATTCCTGTAAAATCTGCGTGCAGAAGCTTCACATAGTTTCCAAATTAATTTCAAATGAGTTTTATTACGTTTTCCTAGTTTGAATAGAAAATCTGAGCAGAATCTAATACAGAAATTTTAGAATGAACTGAAAAAATTGTCGTGGTTTATATACTTGCAGATCGGAATACAAAATTTTATTACTGTTCAATTCCTTTCGTTAGAATCAGGGGATTTAAATACGTAGGCAGATTTCTTATCCCATTGTGTTTTTCAGGAAAACCAATTACTCAATCTCGTCATAGTTTTTGGAAAACAGTAAAAATAACATGAGCCGTTTCTCGGATGTCTAAAATTAAATTTCTTACTATGAAGTTATTTTTAGGAGATATAATTTTTTTTTGTATTGGGGAATTTTTCATTTGAAGGATATACATTTTTCATTACTTTCAAAATAATAGTCTTTATCTCATTCATCAGAAACTGAAGCATTTGTTTCTTCTGCTTAACTACTCAGATGTATTCGTATATGTGTATTCAAGGTATTTCAAATGTTGAAAATAAATTATTATAAGTCAATATTGTTCTAGTCCCTAAAAAGTTCATTTTAATAAAATAACATGACGCTATTCTAGAGATTAACTTTGCTAATGAGGCAAACGTGCTTCAAGAACTGCTTTTCCGCCCAAAAGGCCTTTAGGCGTTCGCACGAAATTCAGCCGAATATAGTTTCCTAGAGCTAAAAAGTGGAAAGATTTAACATGAAATATTGTTATTTGCTGTATTAAGAAATGTATGCTATAATTTTTTTAAATTACATTTTAATTTGATTTTATGATATGCTTCTTTTCTTAAAAAAGTAGCACTATAATTTCAGATATAAAAATTAAGATCTAATCACAATCCAGCCTTATACAAACATCAATCATCAACTTTGCCACATGTCGCTAGAAAACGCTTGTTTCTCGTTGCTTTCCGAATTTTATAGCTTGATTTTTTTTCAGACAGCAATAATAAATGATTAGTTTGTACTGTTTAAATAGAGAATGATATGATTTTGTAACTCTTTCTTAGATGAATCATATATTGTTTGAAAAATCTTCTTTATATTTTCTCGCACACAAATTAGATTTCGAGAATTGATTGCAATTGCGAAGAAATTCTATTTTAACCCTCTGAAACCCACAGTGCTATGAAATCTAGTTTCTTTAAAACCCAGACCGGCCGAGGTCAGAGATGTAAGAAGGTAAACATTTCCGTCCCCCATCTGATAAGCAAGTGGTCATTTGTGTCGTGGGGGATTCTTTTATCGTCATGTTTCTAACATCCATACCTTTGTTGACTATATAAGGGGTCATTTACAATTTGTGATAACTAATAGGCATTATAAGAATAATTTTTAACAGTAAGTAAGCAGAGAGCTTAAAGTAAATTGAGCCTCTTCCCTGGAACACTTACTGGAGACATCAATCAAGATTGACAGTGGGAGGGGAAACAAACATTGTTAAAAAGATAAGTTTGCACCCCACCGTTTACCGACCCTTTTCAAAAAGGGGATGGAAATAAGCATACGACATTTTGGTCGCTGGGCCGTTGTCTGGCAGTTTGCATGACGGGCCGTATTAGCCGTTTTGGCAGTCAGAGGGTTAAGATGCTCATATATCTCAGCGCCTTAGACCATTCTGAGTCTAAAATATTTATTCATGAAATAATACATAAATGTCACTCTGTTTGTAATTGTGTTTGCGAAAACGGTAACCGAAAATATACTGAGCTAAATGGATAGGTTTTGACTTGTGGTATGTCAAATTTATTGACGTCTCTTCGATTTTATGCAAAATCCTTTAGTGTGCAGATATGCATTTCCTAAGTGCAAACGGTATTTGTTCTCTGCGCTATGAAGTTAAAGGAAATAGCTCCATATATACAGAGATGTAGTTAAAATGAAATATCGCATCTATTTCAATATTTAGGGGAAAGTGGGGTAAAACCGTGTAGCTAAGGTTCTAAGGCCAGTTAAAGCTAAAACATTCGACACAGAGCTTGTCAAGTGTTATGAATATACTAGCTCATAAACCTGGCGTTGCTCGGCGTAGAAATATTTTGAAGTCTTAGTAATAATAACACTTTAAACTTAATTAAAAATATTTGTAGTCTTTCGTTGATTTTTTTTTACCCTCTCCTGTGTCTCTGACCCTTCGGCCAGCAGCTAAACTGACCACTTCTTTTTGTCTCTGTACTTTGAAAAACTACACACAGCTCTGACAACCCTTTTAATCCCATCTTCTCATCTTATGCTAAGGAGACAAAAGAAATACTTCATATCATGCTTTCTGTGGCTCCCCATTCTCTTCTTTTTCGTGTTTGTGCGCCTGACCGGAAGCACAATTCCTTCTTTTTCTCCCTAGGCCCTCTCCCGTCGGTTGGAACGGGACTCGGTTAGCCTGTAATGACTTTACATACTGGCAGTGGCGTACCGAGGGTAAGTGGTACTCGGGTCATACTATGATTTTTCTCTTCTCTCCACCTTTATCATAAGAGGCTTAACTTGCGTAAACGGCGCTCTGAGCATGGTATTTTTCGACTCCTTCTTGTATTTGACTTTAAAAAGTGACACAAACATGTTAACGTTTTTCCAACACGGGCAGTGGCGCAGCGTGGGTAAGTAGTACCCAGGGAATATGATTTTTTGTACTCCAGTCGTCATTTGCTTAGCTAGCTGAAATTACCCTCGGGGCCTGGTAATATTTTTAAGCCCTATAATCAAAATTTGCTTTAAAAACTGGCATAAATACAGTAATTTTTTGTCTCCCATCGTGCCCCTGAAACTGGCATCTGCGGGGCATCTATACTTCCCTTACTCCTTGGTCGCTACGCCGTTCATTAGTGTCATTCAAAAATTTGTGAAATTTAAACGAAACATTGCGCAGTAACTAATGTAACGTCATTGGAAATTTGAGTGCATATTAAAAGCTAGGAAATAAAAACAGAAGTTAAGTGCATGCTACGAAATAACAGCGGAAGTATGAAATCTACGCCGAAGCCGATGACCAAAGAAAGCAATATTTTCATATCATAAATTTTAACAGCGTTAAAAATACGTGAATAAAGGATTTGATGAAACAATAAATTTGATTGTATAACAATAGATAACATTGCTAGAAATTGCGATTTAAAATGAATTTTGAAACATTAATTAAAGTAAGAGAAAAAAGTGTACAACAATTAACCCTCTGACTGCCAAAACGGCTAATACGGCCCGTCATGCAAATTGCCAGACAACGGCCCAGCGGCCAAAATGACGTATGCTTATTTCCTTCCCCTTTTTGAAAAGGGTCGGTAAGCGGTGGGGAGCAATCATACCTTTTTAACAATGGTTGTTTCCCCTCCCAATGTCACTCTTGATTGATGTCTCCAGTAAGTGTTCGAGGGCAGATGCTCAATTTACTTTAAGCTCTCTGCTTTCTTACTGTTAAAAATTCTTGCTGTAATGCCTGTTAATTATCACAAATTGTAAACGACCCCTATATAGTCAACAAAGGTTTGGATGTTAGAAACATGACAATAAAAGAATCCCCCTCGACGCAAATGACCACTTGCTAATCAGATGGGGGAGGGAAATGTTTGCCTTCTTTCGTCTCTGACCTCGGCCGGTCTGGGTTTTAACGAAACTAGATTTCAAAGCACTGCGGGTTTCTGAGGGTTAAATTGGTATCATTAAAAATATAATTTTTTGCCCTTTCAGGTGATGTAAGAATAATTTTCGTACCATTAGTATTTCAGAAGTTATTGCCGAAAAATGTCTAAAAACAGTTTAATTTTCGTTATTTAATTATATATATAAAAATCTAATTTGAATTTTAAAATACCTTCTACAGAAATAGCTCCCTCTTGTGCCAATCTATCACTGCGACAAATTTGGTCATCGTAAGTCCAACGGTGTTGCGTGCATAAAGAACCAAAAAACGAGCAAACAAACATGCGCACACACACATATACTTTCCTCTTATATATAGATTCATTATTT
Organism: Araneus ventricosus; assembly: GCA_013235015.1. Lineage (NCBI taxonomy): Eukaryota > Metazoa > Arthropoda > Arachnida > Araneae > Araneidae > Araneus > Araneus ventricosus. Next base: position 131,353 of record BGPR01003207.1, read on the forward strand.
ATCGGAGTACTTTTCATCTTTCCAGAAAAGTCACAGTTCCATTAATTTTTTATCAATGATTTTTTATTAAAAACAGTCAAACAACTCGATTTTACCCCACTAGTGGTGTAAAACCGCGTACACATGTCAACGTTGTGAGAAAATAAGAAAACTCGATTTTCAATGAAAAAGTTGCAATCATTTCTATTTTATATGATATTCTATTTTATATGCCATATGAAAAATCAATGAAGGAAAAACGTCAGGCAAATAAAAATCTTTTTCATTTCAGAGCGTTTTATTAATGCCAGTAGAAAATATGCATTTCTGAAGAAACTATTTTTGAACACAAGCTGTAAATTATTTCTTTTATGTAGAAATATGCGAGGAAGTCGATAGAAGTCCACTCACACCTGTCACCACCTGTTTATTCACAGTATGGCTTATGTATATGACGTTTGTAATTTAAACTTCAAAGCTGAAAACTTTCGTATTTTTTTAGATATAATTTTTTTTCTTTGAATTAGAATGATGTTATAAAACTTGGAGTTTCTGTGCGAATCCTATATCTAAACAGATCGATACGTGCAGGAAATTTAGTAATTTTTTAAATTTTATTTTGGTATCAATATTTGTGCAGTACTTCAAATGTACTGTAATTGGATGGTATAGTGAAATTGCAAAACATTTTAAGTGAAATTCCTATTTATTTATATATATATTTTTTTGCTGAATAAAAACACACTAGAATATTTTATCGTTTGTGCTATTAAAATATATCCAGATTTATACACAGCATTTAATTTAATTTTGACATTTTTATGCGAAAATTTTGAAAATTTTATATATTAAATTATGCAGATAAGAAATAAGAAAGGAAAGAAAAATAATTTCAAATATTATTAAAAAATAATCTTCGATTATATTCCGAATAATTTTAAAATAATACAAAAAAATGTTTAATTTTCTATAAAAAGCAAACGCTTTCGGTAATGCTCATCGAAATTTTAACATTATTTATTCGCAGTGCAAAATAAGTATACTAACGGTTTAAACACAATAGATAGCCAAAAAATATTTTTCATTCAATGCTATTTTAAAATATACAATCAAACTAGCCTTATTTGAGAAATTTTAAATTAAATAAATCACAGCAAATTTAAAAATATATTTGGGCGCGTTATTATTTGCGTTTCTCTCAAATATTTAATAGGATTCTGATGTTTTGCTTTCCAGAATTAAGCTTGTTAGAAGAATCCGAAATTGAATATCACGGCTAAGCAAAACTTCGCCAATTATTCTTACTGGGTCCTTATGTTGGAAAAAATGCTAGAAGGAAAACTCGAGTAGAATGTTTCATGTAATACATTTAAATGCGTTGAACTAAAGATTAAATCCGTTTTTCTGAGTAAGACACTTAAAGGAAATTTTTTTCGTTTTCTAACGTTCTTGAAAAAAGGATTTTTTTTGTAAGGGACTGGATGTAGTCTTGTTAGAGACGTTTTTGCTCAGAATGTTAAAGTGAAAAAACATTGAATCGTGACGGTTGGGAGGAAAAGAAATCTGGCTGAAAAAGAAAATAGCATGAAGGAGAAGCTTGTCGTCAATCCTTACATAGGAAGATAATATAGGTTAAAGTTTATATAAGAATATAAAGCATTTGATTTAGATAAGGAATTGGAAATTCAAAACTGTAAATTTTTAATGAACAAATTATTAGTCATTTTTTCACATCACTAAACATAATACATTATTTTTTATCGAAGCAAAGAATTAGAAGACGCAAAAGCAATAATATAAAGAAAAAACTTTTGGAATTTTCTATCTACCACAACATTTCCGCCCAAATTTCATTGTTTTTTTCGCTTATCCAACAAGTAAAACCAAAAATTTGAATTAACGTTGAATAATAAAAATTAAATTTAAATGTTACTCAGCGAAATTTCAGGGTTATATTAATGCCATATTTAGTTTTTTTTTTTTAATTTCTGCTTATTAACATTAAATATAAGTTAATGAAGGCACACAAAAAATTTGTTTCATTGCAATTAAAATTAATAAATTTGTTTTATAATGCTATATAAAATGGATTTTAATATTATATTCTTATTTCCAAATTTTTTCACTCTCTATTTTTTTATTTATGGTCCATTTCTATTCGGAATTTTACTATTCCTATTAGTTAAATTTTTCCAGTGTAAATAAATAAACAAAGATATTCAGATAACTGAAATAATTTGGAATTTTGATGCTAAAAATCTGATTCATTAAAAAATTCATGGAAACACCCTTTCTGAATAACACTCTTCAATAGAATATTTGATAATATTAAAATCTATTTCAAACATATTTTAAATGTTATACATTGTAAATTTTAAGCAGATTTCTTATGATAATTTCAAACGCTCTCACAAACTTCATCATTATTTCATACGTTTATGATGTCAAAAGTGTATAAATTTTAACCCTATAATGATGGTTTGGGCCGCTAAGGTAATTTATACTTAGAGATTAAGAGACCCGGTATCGGATATTTAGCTACATTTGAGGATAAGCAGGGATAAAAAACGATCGCTGTGATTAGAACCAATGGTGGAAAAATTTCACAACTGAGTAGAGGTCCCAGCTATATTTATGAAAGGCTAAATTCGATGCTTAAAAACACAAACAGAACCTCATGCCATCGGTAAAAAGTTATGTACCATATTTTTAATTAAGTGTTTTTTGTGAATCACATTTTATAACTGATAGTATCTAACAAGGATTGGACTCTATATGGAATTTTCTCAAATGGTTTCTGCATATCACTCAAATCTTATTATACCAAATAAAAAATATCATTTGAACTTGCAGCATTGAAATTAGTTAGTTATGAAGGGTTATTGCGAGTGCTGAAGGCGGAAACTGGTGGGCTTTTTTAATTTATTAACCAATTTGCTCATTTGGATTCAAGTGAGATATTTCTCTATTGTTATTTTTCTAGTATTGGGCGGAATGCTTTCTGTAACCCAAAATCCCACTTTTTAGATTCCTATTTCGTGCTTTCTTTGCCCAATTGTACCGAAAGTATGTGCGGATTTGATTTCCGAGAAAGAAATGATTCCCTCGCGATTGGTCACGTGCCACGCACGCGCCCTCACTTAATAATTCATTTAGTGAGGATAAAAAATAAATAAGATGCTGACCTGAGGTAAAAATTCCGTAATTCCATGAACTTACACGGCAAAAACATTCCATAGATCAAAAAGTCATGTCACGTATTTCCCTGCAAAAACTAAATAAAAGCAAGCAAAAAACTCATAGAGAAGCCTTCATCATTAATATTTTTGAACCCTTAGATTCCGAAGACTTTTTTATATGTGATCCCACTTCTCAAAGGCTCGGGCGTACTTTTATTTTTATTTTTTGAACGATATCCTGAAGGTTGGCTTCTTATTTCCCTTTTCTTTCTGCGGCATTTTGTGTCGGTTTCTTCTTTCTTTCATTCCCTTTCTTTATTCCCGTGTACTTTTTCAATTTCGGAAATGGTTGGGAGTATTCACCGAAGCGCAGCCAAATACACATTCGATTTTATTTTTTAACCATCCACACTGAATCCGATTCAGTTGAGCCTTTAGTTCTTCGCCAGAGGATATACCTGGTGGAAACGGATTGATTGAATTCTTACAGAAGTAGAATATCTGGAGATCACATTGCAAATAATCCAATGTACACAGAGGAAGTTCTAACGCATTCTTTCCTTGATGTTCACAAAATAATTCTTCTCACCGCATTTACTGTAATATAGTATCAGATTCAAGAGGCGCAAAGGAAGTAAATTTTGGATCGTTGGAGATTTGTTTGTTGTAGCACAAGGGAAAAGGAAACTGTAGTAAAAATATGCACCTTGCAGGATTTAAATCTAAAACCGAAATTTTTTAGTGGTAATTCTTGTTTATGTATTGTAATACTCCTTGATCCTATCTGCCTCAGAGAGATATTGTTGATGTTCCATAATTGAATAAAATAATTAGATATAAATGCATCTGTTACAGAGAATGTAAATTTGGGTTCATTGAAGGTTTGTTTGGTGGGGATTATGAAAGCAGTAAATTTTAATAAAGAATATCTTTCTTGCTTTACACTCCATAAGACGAAACCTTTAAGCTTTTAAGATTTCTTAAGAAACCTTTAATCTTTTAAGATTTCTTAAG
>BGPR01003208.1:0-31494 GCA_013235015.1 Araneus ventricosus
ATCGTAGAATATCAAGCATTTTTCAAGGGGAAAAAGTTTGTTATTCTTCGATATTATGAGTAAAAACTTATGACCTGTAAATATTTAGGAATGATTGTTCGACAATACCAATGGTTCTATATTGTATTTTTAGAGAATCATATACAAATCCATACAAGCCATAAGTGTTTTACCCATTATATCGTAGAATAACAAGAATTTTCAAGAAAAACTTTGCGCGTCACTTTGGACGCAACCTAGTAATGAGTCCGAATGCAGCGGCTTATATAAAAAAAGGAATGACTTAAATTTTGATCCCATCCCTTAGAGCAATCACAGAAATCGGAAAAATCCCTCTGGGATCTCGCGGGTCAGTTATTCAGACGGTGAATTAACGCCCGGGCAGGTCATGACATATTTGCCCGGCTGTGATTTCCTCTAAAGTAGGCCAAGAACGGAGCTCGTGCGGTTGTGCATCATACTGCAAAAATCAATTGTTCTTTTTTTCGACACATTTTAGAAGTGGCATCCTTATTTGGAAGTGTAAGAAAAAGTCCGGAATAATCTTTTAAAATCTGTGCAACTATATTAGAACGCTCCTGGCTCCCGAACTGTCCACACACGTTTTCGACTCGCTCCCTTAGCGGGAGTTTCGTCCGGTGTCTTCTCGGCATTAGCGAGGCGTCTTCCCAGCGTTTCGTTTTGCCTCCCTCATTGTACTCTTTAAATTAGCGACTGTGTTTACATTCATCTCTGATTGTGATTGTTCCCAGCATCGACAGCTTCTTTGATTTTGCTTGCTTCTCACCTGGTGATACCTAGATTTTCAAGAATGAGCCATACAGCAATGGAAGGCTAGTTTCTTTCGGCATTATGGGGTAAGTATTTTCGGACTATTATGACCATTTAGTGTGCGCCATACCGTTTCTGTATATATTTTGCTTTTCTTTTTCTTAGGTTTTTGTGAACCCCTTCTGCTGGTTCACGTTTTTGTTTTTTATTAATAAGATATTCCTTGTTTTCCGGCTTTGCTGGCTTTCTCTCTGCCCTCTTTGAGTTTGTCTCCTTTCCCTCCCCTTCTTTTTTTGTGACTTTGGCAAGCCGTTGTTGCTTCCTTTCGTAGTATTTCTTTCTCTTTATTTGTTCTTTCAGTTTAGTTGCTAGATTTACGATTTGCGGCAAGCATTTTGGTTCCCAGCGATTCTCAACCCCGCTCAATCGCTCTTTTGACGTTTTCTTTTTTACTTCTGATGGGAAAGAATGCAAGAAAGCAACCCTCTCTCCTCCTCCCTTTTCGGCACGTGTTCCCCGTGACCTTCGGGCTTAGGAGACATTTTTGGGGGTTATAGCCCTTCGGGCTCCACATGGCCGATCAGTGAAAACGTTGTTGAGCTGAGAGTAGGAGGGAAGGGGTTTGGGATCTGGAGAGGGGGGAAAGTGTGTGTGTTTGGCTTTCAGTCACTTGCATGTTTCTCTTCTCTTTTTTTTTTTGTTTTCATTACAAATGCTTTTCTTCCCCATTCGCTACTTTTATCGGTTCCTCTTCAATAGTTTTGACTTCCAGTTTCTTGCTTTTTGCGTTGGATCACTTCCTTCTTTTCTAACACTTAATTTCATGCTTTTTGCATTGTTCAGTTATTGTCCCATTCTTTGTCCGCAGCTCCCCATGGATAAGTTTTTTTCTTTTCTTTTCTCTTTAACAGAGTGTTTTCGTCGATTTTAGGGGAAAGTTATTTTTTTTTAAATAAGTAATGGGTGAGGGGGAGAGGAGGGAGAACTTTGCACTTGAATTTTTGGAGAGATTGATTGTTTGTATAAAGGTTTTTTTTTCTTTTTCTTTTTCAATTGTTTTACTTTGGGACTCATCAACATTTCTGTTTTACTTAAATTTTTCGGTTTCCTTTAGTTGTTTGTTTACGTTTTTATTAATTGCCCTTGTAGTTTTTTTTTCTTTTAGTCTAATTTAGTAATTTTTTTTTGTATGGTATGGCGCATACGGTGGTATTTGGTCTGTAAACAACTGCCCCAGCCGTCTTTTCATTCCTTTGTTTTACATTTTCATATTCTTAGTTTCTTGGTATCAGTCTCGTCATTTTTTGTAGAACTGTATAAATTCATTTTTCTTCTTTTGACCAAAATGGCAAATAAGAAAAAAACTTCCACTGAGCCAACGAAATCACTTGTATTAGGTGAGAATATCTCTCAATACTCTTTGCGCAGTAGCACCTTACAACTTTCTTTGTCGTCTTCAATGAATGATCAAAAGGAACTCTTAACATTTGATGAAGATGCACCTATTAGCGAAATCATCAAACGCTTGCGGAACATTGTGAACTGTAAAGAAATTGACCGTTCTCACCTTTCCGACAAAAAAGTGGATATAGCCAACAGTCTTCTCGACGTCCTTGTGTTCAAATGCACCCAACTGACAGAGAAGGCCCTTTTTAATGCAGAAGCAACTCTCCAAAAAATGAGAAAAATGAACAAAATACTACATTCTCTCAATTTCAAGAGAATTTTAGCTACTCTGATGCCCTGCGAGGGATGAGAAAGCCCCATACGATTCTTGTCTACCCGGCTAAAGATAGTTCCGAAGCTACTTCAGTAGAGGAAATTCTCAAAAATACTATTCGGCCAGAGGCCAACGTTAAAATCAGGGAGTTTAGGAAAGTTAAGAATCAGGGAGTAGCAGTTTCCTGTGACTCTGTTAAAGATATCCAATCCATTATTTCCAGACTTGATGGAGATAATTCAGCAAAGGAAAAAGTTTCTCATAGAATGCCGGGAAAACGCCACCCAAGCATCATTATATATGACCTCCCAAATACCATCACTGACCAGGAAGTGCAGGAGGCCCTTAGAACTTACACAGAAGATGGAGAAAACCTCCGTACTCGATTCAAATTGAAAGGCAGGAAGCCAGACACGTCCCACTGGGTCATGGAGGCTCCTCGCCAGCATTTCCTCCAACTAAAGAGATTTAGGAAGATTGCAGTAAACTGGAATATGTTCCAAATTAAGGAATTCTTCCACGTGAAAAGGTGTCAGTTTTGCCAGGCGTTCGGTCATACGAGACAAAACTGCAAGTACACTGTTCCAAACTGCGGAATTTGTGCAGACCGCCACAGTACCTCATATTGCAGAAGCAATTTTCAACTCTGCATTAATTGCGAAGAGAGTAACAGAAACAGCGGTACAAATCACAACATCAGACATAGGGCAACAGACCTCAGCTGCCCATGCTACAAGAAAGAAATTAAAGCCTATAAGAAGACTAGGGATTACTTATGAGCATAGCTACCCCGCCACTCTCTTTTAATAAAGTCTCTTCTACTTGCCTCAAAACCCTTAAAGTCCTCCAAATCAACCTGGGAAGAACTAAAGCTGCAAACGACACTCTTCATCCTACTTCAGATAAACTTCAATCAGATCTGCTCCTTTTACAAGAACCATACATCTACGATAGCCAAATTAAAGGTATCCCACAATCTTGGAACATCTTCAATTCGATTTCAAACAAAGCATCAGTCATCATTCCCAGCAGGCAACTTCATGCAGCCTTGATCTCCTGCAAGCAAAACACGGTTGCAGTGAAAATTCAAACAGGACAGCAACCGACTACTTTCATTTCGGCCTACTCCTCTCCATATTCTAATATACAAGAAACACTGCTGGAAATCCAAGAAATAATTTCATCTCTTCCAAGAGAAAAGATATTTATTGGGGCAGACCTTAATGGCCATAATACCCTTTGGGGCTACAGTGATGTGAACTCCAGGGGAACTGCCATTGAGGAGTTTATTCTTGCCAACAATCTCTTTATTAACAATAGTTCGGATGCTCCTCCAACCTTTACCCGCAACTCCTCCAAAGGCTGGCCTGACCTCTCCCTCTGCACTCAGCAAATGATTGGTGAGATTGCCAATTGGGAAGTCTTGGCAGAACCGTCCCTCAGCGACCATCATTACATTGAAATCACGATCGACTCATCCGTGAAGAACTGCACCTTTACCAGGTACAAAACTCGTCATGGTAACCACAATATTTTCCTCAAAAACCTTAAACCTCATGTCAATTCTTTATTGAGAGCCTTCAGAAATAGTCAGAATGAAAAGGACATCAACGAAGCAACAAACCTCCTCCAAAATTGCGTTATTGAAGCCTGTAACAAATCCTACCGCAATAAGAATCAAAATCTTTCTCCAACTCCAAATTGGTATACACAAGACCTTGAAATAGAAAAAAAAAACGACTGAAGGCGCTGAGAAGACGTGCACAAAGGGCACCCCAAGACCAGAGAAATGCCCGATTCCAATTCCATAAAGAAGAACTGAAAAAGTACATGCGGAAAGTCAAGACTGCAAAGAATTCCGGCTGGAAATCATTCTGCACAATAGCAACGAATCCATACGGCACCCATTACAAAGCTGCATTCAGAAAAGCGATCAGGCCAGCCGAATTAATAGCCTTAAATAATCAAGATCCTTCAGGAAACCACCTCAAAATAGCTCAAGATATTCTGGAGAAAATCTTCCCCCATCCTGTCAACAGTAATAGTTCTACTTACATCCCGCCTTGCACCGCAAACGACTGCCCCTTCACCAAAGGAGAAGTAGCGACTGTCATCCATCATCTATCCAAAGGAAAAGCACCAGGACCAGATGGCATCGACAACATCATCATACAGCAAATTTTCAAGAAATTCCCCTTCCTCCTCATGGAACTTTTCAACACTTGCCTTAAATTGGCTAAATTTCCCGATCCCCTTAAGGTTGGAAATATCATTCTTTTTCATAAACACGGCAAATCTAAAACAGAAGCATCTTCTTACCGGCCCATATCTCTGCTCCCGACAATAGGTAAAGTTCTAGAAAAGCTCCTCACCCAACGGCTCAATTTTCACCTCGAGAAGAACAACAGACTTAGCAATCTTCAGTACGGATTCCGTGAGGGAAGATCAACAGAAATGGCCATCACGAAACTCTTGGATACCATCCACAAGGGGAAGGAAAGTGGTGATCACGTACTGGTGCTTTCCATCGACATTAAGGGTGCCTTTGACAATATTCAGCACAGCGCAATTTCTTCTTACCTTGACAATAGTAAATGCCCAACAAACATAGTTAATATCTTTAAAAATCTTCTCCAGAATAGGAAGGTCATCCTAAATACCTGCGAAGGAGCAGCGATCAGGGACCAAAAACAAGGCTGCCCTCAAGGGTCTTGCAGTGGACCAGCCCTCTGGAATTTGGTCGCAAATGAAATACTTCAAGAAAACTGGCCAATTAACACCAGCATTCAAGCCTTCGCAGACGACTTTGTCCTGGTTTCCCATGCCCCGACTAGAGTCCAACTTGAGTCACAAATTAACGATTCTATTGCTAAATTCTCCACCTGGACAAGCAAAAACCAACTCCAAATTTCAGCAGAAAAAACAAATTATCTCCTTATCAGCAAACTAGTTAGGGGACCTACCATTCGCTGGCAAGGCGAAAGAATTAAAAGAGCCCATGCTATTAAATATCTCGGAATTTATATTGATGAAAAGATGAATTGGAACACCCACCTTAAAGCACAATCTACTAGAGCGACCCACCTTTATCATAATCTCCTAAAAATAGCAGGGAAATCCTGGGGAGTTCCCCTTTTTCATCGAAGGACCCTTTATAAAACAGTAACAGAACGGGTGCTGGCGCATGGGGCAGTCGCCTGGTGTCTAGAACCTACAGTCCGAATCGCCAGAAAACTCTCAACAATTCAACGTCCGTTCCTCCTGGCGATCTCAGGTGCCTACAGAACAACCTCCACGGCAGCTCTGCAGGTCATACTGGGTATCCCTCCTCTTCATCTACAATTACAAAGAGAAGCTCGTGGCACAGCACTCTTCAGACTTAGACTTCCTCTTTCTACAAACGTCAGTGACATCGATCCCAGTGAAATTGAAGAAAAAGCTACCGGATGGTCAACACACCCATCGGAACATCTAAGTCCAACTCAAATTTCCCTGGATGACGGAGGCAACATAAACACTGGACTTAGAATTTATACCGATGGATCGAAAACAGAGAGGGGTGTGGGTGCAGCCTTCTGTGTTTTGACCGACGTCAACATTACCCACAGATGGTCTACCAGGCTCTCTCTTAGAAATAAAGTCTTCCAGGCAGAAATCCTAGCTCTTCTCAAAGCAGTGGAACACGCCGTTTCCCTCCCAACTCAACAACTGACTATTCTAGTAGACAACCAAGCCAGCATCAATTCAGCAGCAAACCCAAAGAGTCACAATTCAATTGCCCGGAAAATCTTCAAGTTACTCCATAGTCATCCTCACATCAGAGTGTCGTGGATCAAAGCCCATGCTGGTTATATAAGGAACGAAGAAGCAGACAGACTGGCTAAGGAGGCAGCAGAAACGGAAAACTTTCCTGAAACACCACTCGAATTACCAAAATCTTTTATCAAAACATTCTTAAGACAGAAGATGTTGGCTACCTGGCAAATGGCTTGGGATGATGGAGATACTGGGAGGCTCATTCACAACATAATTCCCAAAGTTAGCTTGCATCCAATCAACTGGACACGCAACGAAGTTTTATTTTTCACAGGACATGGGCCTTTCCCTTCATTTCTCCATAGATTCAACCTTGCCGAAACCTCTTTCTGTTCTTGTGGGGAAATCGGCACACCAATCCATTATGCTACAGTTTGCCTCCTCACAACCTCCTACCATATGGCACCACCCAGCCAACAACATCAGCCAATATGGTTCCGAAGAGTAGCCAACAATTCAACGTCAAGAAGGAAGATACATAATTTGCTCCACTTTCTCCAAAGAGAAACCAGTCTTTTCCGTCCAGATCCCAATTAATTGTTTTTTTTCCCGTTCCTTCAATAGTCTTCTCAGTTGAGTCCAATGCTTTCGTCCCATTCCCACATTCTTGACCAACATTTTATTAATTAGCAACTTCAGCAACCGAACAACCTCTTCCTCCAGCGATGAGGGAAATTAATTCCAACCAAACTTCAACTTTCCTTCATGCGTCTTCATCACTCCACCTTTTCCTTTGGAGATGGAAAGTCCCGTTTCACCAGTTCGACATTCAACTTCGCCTCCTCTTCAGCCCATCATCCCCTAATGAACTCAGAACAGCTTTGTCGTTCTTTCAGGACTTTCTTCCAAGATCCTCCGTGTTTCTCCTTCAAATAGAGTTCCATCAGCCAACTCCTCTTCAAAATCAAACTTTTTAAAATGCTGTGCGGCCCATCTCTCTGTTCTTGTGTACATTTTTATGTTACTTTTATTACTGTATTAATTTGTTTTTCATCTTTTTCCTTTCATTTTCTGTTTTTTTTTAATGTATTTTTTTCTTCGTATAGTCTTTCCATTGCATTTTTGTTTTTATTATTTTCTAGCTATTTCATGTATAACTGTGTAATATTGTGTTTTTCAAGGTTTTATTTTCCCATGTTTCCAAAATCTTTTTTTTAATGTATAGCACAATAGCAATCCTTCCTTTGCTCCTGTAAATGTTTGTAGACTTGTTGCGTTTTTAATTAGGCAGCGGTATAGAGAAATGTCAAGTTTTAAGAGAGGTCGCCCCTTCGGGTGTTGTGATTTCTCTTCCACTTCATGACCACGTCACTGCTTAAATAACCATATGGTTATAGTTGCAGGGGCATGGAGTGGTGTTATGTTATGTTATATTATATGAAACTGACAGAAAAGATGACAATATGTTAGAGAAGCATTTGTGTAAAACTTTGGAAAAGAATTGTTGAATATTACAGGAATTATGAGCAATTTTAGTAAATAGTGTTTTACTGCGCATGCGCGAAACATAGTGTAATTTTTCTTTCACAACTTTAAAGCCAGACATATAGGGCAACTTATATAAAAAAATTCAGTTCAATATCATTAGTATCCAGAAAGATATCGGCATTACAACGAGCAGAATTTTAGCTCCTGTCGAAGAGAAGCTAAAAGATGAGGGGTTGTACACAAATTGATATTTTTTAAACTTATATCTTTAAATAGTTATATTGAATTGTATAGCGGTTAGAATTTGCTGCATACCCATGAACACTTATCAATTACGTGCATAACTTAAATGCCAGCTAATTAGGCACTATAAATAACAAAAATTTTATTACTTTAATTGTATTATTTACATGATTATTAACAAGTTACATATTACAATTTTACGGCCAAACGATATTTTTAAATATATTTATTTTATGGCGAAACGATTTTTTATGTAATTAATTTCTTTTCTTAAAATATTTTAATAATTCTACATATATATTTTTTTATTCGTTACGAATATTAGATGTGTTCATGGGTATTCAGCAAATTCTAACCGCTATACAATTCAATATAACTATTTAAAGATATAAGTTTAAAAAATATCAATTTGTGTACAACCCCTCATCTTTTAGCTCCTCTTCGACAGGAGCTAAAATTCTGCTCGTTGTAATGCCGCTATCTTTCTGGATACTAATGATATTGAACTGATTTTTTTATATAAGTTGCCCTATATATCTGGCTTTAAAGTTAAGAAAGAAAAGTTACACTATGTTTCGCGCATGCGCAGTAAAACACTATTTACTAAAATTGCTCATAATTCCTGTAATATTCAACAATTCTTTTTCAAAGGTTTACACGAATGCTTCTCTAACATATTGTCATCTTTTCTGTCAGTTTCATATAATATAATAGAAAACCCTGCATGTTATAAGCAAAAAACAGGTGGGAAAATTTGAGATTTTTTAAGAAAACCTTTATATCTTCCCAAATATTGGCGCTGAGTTTACAAAAATACTTGTAAATATTATGCACATTAATCATTACCATTTCTGAAAGTTTTATCTTGTTATCAGTATTCTGTGAAGTGGGGTCGGTCAAAAACCTTTTTGTCTTCATCAGTTTGTAGACGGTCCCCTAATAGGTCTCAGGACCGAATCTTCAATGTAAAATGTGTTGTCTATTCTTTACATGTCCAAAGTTTAAATGCAGTCGGTTAAACCATTCCGGAGAACTTCTAAAAAATGTGAAAATCTGCAAGTGTCCGGATACTTTTGGGCATATAGTGTATATTATAATATAAATACGTGAAATATCTTTAAAAATTCTTTTTATCTAATTTCCTCATTTCATAAAAATTTGAAAAATTCTCTAATTTTTAAAATTTTTACTTTGTTCCAGATGATCTAATTTAATTTTTTCATTTAATTTTTCATTATTATCATAAAGAATTTGATTCGAACAAATCTAATTATTCTTTTACAATTTCATTTCAGATTTAATTTTTTGGAAATAACTTACTTAATTATTATTAGAATTTTGTGATTTTATGAACTAAAATTGACATTTAACCAGCTAAAATATCTTTAAACCCAAAATGCATACACAGATTAATTTTATTATATGAAAATAATAATATTATAAATTTTATGTAATATCCCCATAAATTAAGACGCATGGAGCATTTCAATTTTTTTTTAATTTGGTGAAAAAAAAAGTTGTTTTGAAAAAAATTCATCAAAAATGGTACTAGTCGATTTTCAAAACCCCAACGATAACCGTCAAATATAGCATCTATAAACTGCACTGTATGCAAATATTTCGAACCTTGGCGATAATCTTTGCTCCTTTTTGGTAACTGGGACGGGAAAATGAAGTAATACTTTAAAAGTATGCATACTCCTCTGAACCCATTAACCATGGCTTTAAATTAGCAATACATTCTTTAATAATATTTTATGCGAGTATAAATTTTTTCTTATGTAGATAAAAGATTGGAAAGATTATTTAATATTTTGGTCATTTTTTACTAATTTCAAAGCCCATCATTCCTTAAATATCATATTTTTCTAACAGAATATGACATCAAATGAAATCAAAAGAAAATAATAATAGCTGTATTATCTAACAAGTTCTAAATTATCCTCCATCCCTTGATGCAAATGAATCATAATTTTAAGCAATGAATAATTAAAGCGAACGAATGAGAAATGTGGAAGTCCTAAACCTAGTTCTCACTCAAGAGACATCAATCTCTGTGCAAAAAATTCATATCTAGTCCACGTCTCGGAGGGCGAAAACAAACTTCCTATATCAAAGCCATACAGTCAGAATATTAGGTCAGCTCAATACCATTGAGTGAAGTCACAGCTTCTGGGATTAAGAGCATATGGCTCTTGACTGGTACCATTTTTATTTGCTTTTTGACACACATCTTTCCTGGTTTTTACACATCTGTTTAATTATTACGGGAAGATGCAATCGATTTCCCACTGGTATTTCTGATTCTTTTCTTTTTCGATTTCTAACAACGAAATTTTAGATTATCTATTTATTTTCAGATATGTGAGAAGAAAATCTTAAATAATACAGGTAACCATAAATTATTTAGTCTCCATATCTCATAACTTTTGATTAAATATAATTACATAGTAAATTAATATAATTACATATAAGTATAATTATATATTAAAACGTACAACTCAACAAGTTCTTTTAATAACAGAAACAAAGTTAAGTAATTTGCAAATGGCAGACATTCCCAGCATGTAATCGAACGACATTTGGCTAGAAATTGAGTTCATTCCGTCCTGTTACGTACCACGAAAGGCCTTCCACAACTTTTGTACTAAAGGGGTTTAGATAGCTGCCTCGTCTTAGGGGTTTTGCTGTTCTAATTTCGCTCAGCACACTTAAATACTTAACTGGTCTTGTATAATGATTGCATGCATTTTACAGACGGAACTCAATTTGCAGCCAACTGCAGATGGGTCACATGCCGCAAAAAGCTCTGCCGTGTGGAAATTACTATTAACTTTGTTTCTGATATTAAAAGACTTCGAGTTGTATTTTATGAATATATAATAATATTTATCTACATATTCTTTAATCAAAAATTAAGAGGTCAGGAAACCCTAAAAATACTTTATGGACACTCTGTCATTTAGAGAATAATTACTTAAACTAATTTTTTCACTCTTGTGTCCCTTATTAACCCTTTATAGGGCGGTGGCAAGTATACCTACCACCAAATTCATCAATTTTGAAATGTACAAGGTAAGATGTTTCAAAGCTCTCATCAAGTTTTTGATGAAATGAAATCCTATATGTTTCAATTTATTATCGCAAAGCATAGAAAAGTGTCTTGATTCTTAATTAATTATTAATTAATAAAATTAATTTTAAAAAATTAATGTCATCAAATAAGCCAAATTTCAATTTCTTTTCATAAATTAATCATAATCAAATTACGAAAAGTTTGCCAAAAATTTGATTTGATTTATTATATTTACGTCCGTGTTCAAGCTACACGGAAAGTAGTATGGAACGGACCTCGAATTTTTTAACCGGGGTCATGAGAATGACATTTTTTGGCAACACCCCGCTCTCCAAGCTATCACACCAGCATAGAGTGGCCTATCTGAAATGAACCTCTCAGGGTAATAACTGCCATGTAAGAACATGCACTTCAGAACGGCTGGAACCATTTTGATGAAACTTAGTGCGTATGTTATTCATTGTTTTACTAAAAATATTGTAATGGTTCATGAACCCTCAGTTACATCACATAGATTGCATTTGGGTGAGTCGCTGAAATGCATTCAGCAAATAAAAAGATTAACATGAAATTTGGTTGAGCTGTTTAATCCTGAAGAGATTTTGATGGAACTTGGTGCACGCATTTCTCAACCTCAAATATGCTATGTTTATAAGGTTGGGCTAACCCTTTCAAAAGCGCAAACCATTTATTTTTCAGCATGAAAATGATAGTAACAGGTGAGAAAATTCTTAAGAAAAAATTTAAAATAGAGCTGTCATTGGTTGTCTTTATCAGATACTAAAAAGGCATATTTTTAAAAATAAATCATCAAGACTATAGCCTGGGTAAGAAGATTTGAAACCACATCCTTGTAACGGTTAATTTATAAATTATTTTGTGAAAAATTTGAGCACTATTTCACCAATAAAATAATACTAACTCAACACTTTGTTGTTCATTCAGTGCTGACTCGTTTTCCTTATTATATTCATAAATATTCACACAACTGCGGATGAACAATAAAATGACATTCTAGTGCAGAATTTAATTAATTTTCTATTCAATTAAAAATAAGATTTCTCAAGATAGAAATAATAAAAAATAAGCATAATCGAATGTTACTTATTAGTATTATCAAAAATTACTTAAAAAACCAGCGGGAGTGGTCTCCCCTAAACTTTCTCGTATACTTTCTAAGTGGAGATTCGTAGTGGAGATACTTTCTCTTTGTATACTTCGTATACGAGAAAGTAAAACAAAAAAACAAACCTGAAATCAAATATCTGTTGCCACGTTTCAAAAAAATATTACTTTGAAGCAGGCGCGATAAAATAGGCAATGCAATGAATACTAAAGCGAAAATTCTGCGTTGGAATTGAATTCCCAAGAAAACAATTTATACTACCACAACCGTAACAATTGCAAAAGCGCGTGAATAAAAGATTTGCTGAAAGAATGAAATCGGTTTGATTTACAACAATAAAAAAATGTTAACAATTAATGCTAGAAAACTTTATTTATTGCTGTAAATAAAATTTACAACAATAACAGATTGCTACCAATACGCATGCGCATGAGAATCGGATTAAAAGAAATTGAATATGCAATTTGAACGCCTTTTTTTGACGGATTTGGCCCAAACTTTTATACGGACCTACATTCATAACGATAAAACTGTGTACCAAATTTTATCCATTTAGCTATTCAAGTTTTTGAGTTATAGCGTTCACATGACCGCGGACATACAAATAGACAGATTTCCCGTTGACGGATTTTGTCCAAAATTTGATAGAAACCTACAAATTATGTTTAAAGACCACATACCAAATTTCATCCCCATAGCTGTGATAGTTTTCGAGTTATCCTGTTCACAGACAGACATACACACAGACAGACATACAGACATAATTCCAAAATTGTGTTTTTCGGACTCGGGGAGGTCTAAAACGTGGAGATTCCTCAAAATCTCGAGTTTGAAATTTTTGACGATTACAATACTTTCTCTTTGTATACTTCGTATACGAGAAAGTAATAAAATGTATCCTTCTTGTTTTGTTTCGCACGTAAAGATCAAAAGCTCTTAACTTCTTGTTTGAACGACTATTGAAAAACGTTCTATCCATTGAAATAAAAGCAGAGGCATGTAATCAATGCCAATTCAGTATGCCAAATAAAACATTTTATTCTTTTTCTGATGTTTAGAAGCCGGGTTCAGGCTCTGATGTAGTAATAGGAATTGCCAAGACGAATTAAAAAATAATTTATTCAATTGCATCTATCTAAAGGTGCACTATGATATTTATAAATGGAATTACACTTATTGATATTCTTTAAGAAATTCTATTACTTGAATCTAACCATTTTTACCTTTTCGTATACGAAGTATACAAAGAGAAAGTATTGTAATCGTCAAAAATTTCGAACTCGAGATTTTGACGAATCTCCATGTTTTAGACCTCCCTGAGTCCGAAAAACACAATTTTGGAATTATGTCTGCGTGTCTGTGAACACGAGAACTCGAAAACTATTAGAGTTACGGGGATAAAATTTGGTATGTGGTCTTTAAATATAATTTGTAGGTTTCTATCAAATTTTGAACAAAATCCGTCCACGGGAAGTTTGTCTGTCTATCTGTCCGCGGTCGTGTGAACACTATAACTCAAAAACTTGAAAAGCTAGATGGATAAAATTTGGTACACAGTTTTATCATCATGAATGTCGGTTCGTTTAAAATTTTGGGCCAAATCCGTCAAAGGGTTGACTATCTGTCGGTCTGTATAATCGCATACTTGTAAAAATTATATCTCCTAAACCCTTTGGCTTAGATAAATAAAAATTGGTATGGCGTTTGCTAATTTTAATTATAGATCCGTGCTCAAATTTCGTTTCAATCCGTTGAAAAAAAGGATTTCAAATTGCATATTTGGGTCAAAATGCACAGTGCCACTGTGTTTTGGCGAGCGTTTCGCTTATTTTACTGAAGTCAGTATAGTTGACTTCTGAGCTTGGCGGTCTATGAAGGAAATTGTTGCTTCGGAAATTATGGCAACCCCCTGAACCCGAAACTTCGTTCTGACAATCTTCAGCTGGAAGGTATGGTGAAATCCTGTGTGTTTTTTGCAGTAAGATTTCGTTCTCAACAACTTTAAATAAAGTTGTGGTACCTCAGCGCATGTAAAAATTGAGAACTTACGCAATGTTTTTAATTGTTATCATTTTCCTTTTACACATAATCATAAAAACGGGCGCAGGTCATTTTAAAATTATAATGACTCAGAGTTTAGGAAGCAAACGGGACAAATAGTTTACGGGACGTATGGCAACCCTAGTTAGAGGGAAAAATGACACCTTTTTGGAAAGTATACGAAAAAGTTTAGGGGAGACCACTCCCGCTGGTTTTATTCGAAGTCAAGATTTAAAAACTTATAAACCGCGACCCCAAACAGGAACGTATAGAGTAATATTGGTTTCACGGAAATTTTGGAGACCTTTTCTTTCAGATTCATCGACATTTGTAACTAAAATGTATTAAAAAAAATCCCTCGGATTGCAAGAAATCTCATTTAAATTTACCTACTGAGAAAAAGTGATTTTCAATACTCTTTTAATTTATCATTAATTATCCTTCGTTTCCTTAGTTATATTTAAATTTTAGGTTCAAGATTTTCCGTTGTGGAAAAACATTAAAAACTCCGTTTCAACATCACTGGTTCTGTCTGTTTTTGCAGTTCTTCCTTCAGCTTAAAAACATGGTAGACAAAGACTTTATTCTGTAACTGTTCATGCGCGCAGACGGCATTCGGTTCTGCAAGAAATTCCAGTTAGTCTTGCGTAGTTAGTTTTTGCTCAGCGCAGAGAGGCATAATCTTCGGACAGTGAGAAGATCGAATAACGAACTTAGCTTCCGGCCTCAGTTTTCCCCTGTGTTTCACTTAAGGGTAGACACATCTTGAATAAAATTGTGTTGCTTTATCGATAGATTAAAATAAATTAATGAATGAATTGTCACAATGAAAATTGTTCGGGTGCTGCTGAACCACCGGACGTATGCAGGAGCTGCTCCAGATATTTTTAAATTATACATCCACATGTTTTACATTATTGATACAAACACGTGAACAACTTTTTAAATGATTACCTTCACCCCTGAGATTTCTATCAAATTTGTTTTTGATTTATGTATTAAAGAAACGATAAATTTTTCGAGGGAAAAAATTATTTTAGAACTACATATTTTCGGTTCTAAAATTAGTAATGTTTCAAAGGAAATTTACTTTTCTTAAATTGAATATTATTCGTCGAAAAGCGAGTTTAAAATATAATAAATAACTAATTAATGTTTACCTCGCCATGATCATAGGGATTGGTTTCGTCCCGATTATGACAACATGATGTATCTTAGGTTACTTCCATTTTCCAAAAATGGTGGCGTACTGTTTATGTTGAATTTGCCGTAATGGCATCAGGCATGGGGGCATGGGAAGGTGTTCTGTCTATGTTGAATTCAACGTTAAATGAATTGCCATTAATGTCTATAGAATAAATTTTTTGCTTCTCTTTCTCTGTGTCGCTATCTGTCTTCAATGCATACTATCGCATTTACGCGTCAAAATCACATAAGAACCAAAAGAATAGTTCGGTTATTTGGATTTTTAAAAGCATTAACTGTATTTTGAAGATTTTGGCGATTCATCTAGAAATTGAAATTAACTATTGGACATTCTAAAAATAGTTTAGTAGTCAGCAATGCTTTATGTTGGTATTGAAACAATTTTGGTTAATTATGTAAATGAAGGAACAATTAATAAAATAATACAATATATATTTATTTACCACTATTTTTGTTTTACAAATAATTATATATATTTTCCATTTTTTTTAATAAAAGGATTTTAAGAAGTACTATTAGAGTTCATTACGGCTATCGTCTCCAACGCTGGTTAATGTTGGAATGTTAAATTTTCTCTCTTTTGCGTATGAATTGAATTGCCTGCCCTAATCAAAGACTTGAGAGTTTTACCCCAAACTAGCGCAGATCTCTCTCTGCATGAGTTAACTGGAAAACTTAGCGACAATGGTTTACTCATTCTCGAGCGAAACCAAATCTCGTTGTCATCTAGAAATTCGTTAACCACCAGAATTTTCACTTTTTTTTACACGTAAATGTTGAGATTGGCATTCTTAATGCAATTTGTGTAATGTAAATATCGTTACTCACAGAACTATTGGCATACCTCTGTGTTTCGGACTAGAAATTCGAAATTCTTACATGTTTTTGTTTTTGAAAATATTTTAGATTTAAGGATGGGAAAGTTATGCTTTCTTAACTGACTAAAACCAAATATATTTGTTGAATGTTAGGAATGTAAATAGAGTCGTTCTTGATATTTTGATGTAAATTTGAATATTCATCAAAGAAATCCTCGTTAATTATGAATAGCGAACGACAAAACATTAGATTTTTTTTGTGATCATTCATTCTTTGTAATAAAAGCAAAATTATTCTTTTAAAATTGGAAGAAGAAACATTTTAAATACACTATTGCAAAATTACTTTTGTTCTATTCTTAGGTTATTTTTTAATTTCCTTCTTGTGTAATCTTTTTCATCCGATAGTAATTGAAATTGTATTTGCTTTATCCGGGAAAATTCCTTTGAAAGAACACTCTTGTAATTCATTCTTTTAAATAAATATGAATTAATCAAACAAAGAAGCCATGTATGGAGGATTTCGATGGAGGATTAAAAACTGCTTGTATCCTCATATTAGACTCATCAAAGAGCGCGTTGGTATTTTAGAGTCAAATAAACAGAAACTTTATGTTTTAGATTACACTTATCCGAAAGTCTTCTCGTTTACTCATTCAGCTGATATTAAATCACTGTTACTATCTTCATTTTACCTATTATAATAGTAAGCAAGGTTAATCCTTATTGATTCCCAGATTTTGTGAGTAATGATGTAAAATTCCTTACTCGAAGGATGCTACAGAGTAGATCTCTGGACTTAAAAGTAAAAAAAAATGGCAAAAACATATTTTCGAGGATAGAGATGTGCTCCTTAGAGGGATTAAACGAAATTTTAATTAATTAAAAAAGAAACGATAGTTTGAAGTTTTTCCGCTCTAACTTCCGAAAATATAACAGTAAAAAAATGATTTTCAAAAAAATTTATTATTAATTATGCTACTTTAGTTGACGTATAATTATTTCTCTAATTTTAATAAATTTTAAAAAATAATTAAATTACGTTTAACAAAAATATCTGTTGTCAAGAAACACAAGTCATTTTCATTTCGAAACACAAGTCTGGGTTTTTCTCCCACTTTTTATAACAATATTATGTACGTACATTTGAATTATTTTTTCCATATTGTGTAGGCTTTCTTCTTAAAGCGTGCTTTAAATAAAATTTTGAACTGCTTTTGGTTTTATGATAATAAACTTAAGTTTTAATTTCAGAAATAAACAATGATGAATACTTTTCTAAGCCCGACCATATTTAAACGAAGCTGTAATTCCTTAGATATAATTTGACATATTCATTGTGTATCTGGAAATTGCGTGATGTAAAAATCGTTACGCACCAAATGTAACGACTAATGCAACGAAGCCAGACGAAAACAAGATAAAAAAATCAAGCCTAAACAGCTAAAAAGCCTCGAAGTTTCGAAAGAGAGGTTCTGATTTCCCTTGTTACATTGTGTTGTGTTCTTCAAACAGTGAAAATAATAGAATATGCATTTCAGAACAGTGTCTCTTCCAACTGACAGACTGGGTCCAAAATTTGACACTGAGCTGTACATTTGGTTCAAGGATCGCATTCTAAAATTCATTCATTTAGCTTGAAATTTTTGAGTCATCGTGTTCACATGGACACGAACAGATGTACCGAAAGGCAGTTAAGCTAGTGATAGATTTGGCCCAAAATTTAACACAATTCTAGTGATGAAATCATAAGTTTTCCCTTTAAATAACGAATTATAAAAGAAACCCTCCAATAATGCCCTTTTACAAGACTTCTCATAGTGAAAATCTGTTCCAAAGCCAAATTTGGCACCATTTTCCGAAACCTCATTGACTTTATTAATAAAAGGAAATACACAGTTCGATTTCCGGGTGCCGGCTAAGTTAAACTTTCTGAAGCCATATGAAGTATATTTCTCATTTAATTCATCATTTTTTAAATGGCTATGGTAAGTTATGTTACCACCTCTGATTAGTGCTTCTATCTCTTAATAGCTCCAGAAACCACAAAAATATTAATAAATAATTTGACCATAAAATAAGGTTTTAGCATTAAAATTAATTATTAATAAGTTATTATTTTGAGATAGTACTGTGGCAACATCTAACTCTGAAAAGAAGGTTGGCTTAAGATTTAACCATATTTTTAGATGTTACAAAAGACATGGATGTTTCAGTTTCTTATCTCAAACCATAACGAAGTGTCTTGATAATAAGTTGTTAATTAAGAAAATGAATTAACTAATAAAATTAATGTTATGCAATAAGTTAAATGAATTTATTTTCTTAAATTAATCTCAATCCCAAAGTTATTTTATTACACCATTATTAGAAAAGATTTGTCCTTTAAAGAGCAGAGATTTCTGTTAACCCAGGTAGCACAACATGTTACACGATATTGTACAATATTGTTCTACATTATATAATATTATATTATTCAATATTTTAAACATTGTTCAATATCGTATCATATCTTCGTGCTACTGGGGAAAAATGGGGTTAACACAGGTCCGTATAACTGAGGTTCTACTGTACAAACGAAAAGGATAGTCATTGTAAGTATCAAAATTCAAACTAAAATGCTACAATGTTGCTTAAAACGTATACACTAATAACCCCAATCGCACCTAATACCTCGTCCCTCTTCCACACGCCCCGTCCAAAACAATCCCGATTGAAGCCTCTCAACAACCTGGAAATAATTACTGCATTTCCTCTTCGTTATTATGCTCTTTTGCACTCCTCGCGAAAGGTTGGCCGAAAGAGAAAGCCTGAAAGTATCCCTGGGACTTCCTAGGGAGGCTCTCGGGAGTATCCTAGACCGGAGGGAATCGATTTGACTGCATAATGTGATCGATTTAGGAAGGATCCTCCAAATTTTGGCATAGCTGAAGGCTGATGAATGAGTTATTAATAGCAGCGACTGACACCTTTTGAGCTCCGCTAGGACACATAGTTCTTCATGCCGAGATATCTCCTCGAAGCAAAACTCTCCTCTGTGAAGAGATAAAGGAGCTCAATAGGACCATCTTAGGAAGAAAAGGACTACTTTTTCGTAACAAGTTAGAAATTAATTGGCTTTATTGACAGAAAACGACAATTTTATTTTGTAGTTTGGAAAAGGAATAATTAGTAATAGAGCTCTTTCATTCCCCTATAAAGAATTATAGCTACAGTGATGATTACA
The DNA here is from genome assembly GCA_013235015.1 of Araneus ventricosus. Taxonomy (NCBI): domain Eukaryota; kingdom Metazoa; phylum Arthropoda; class Arachnida; order Araneae; family Araneidae; genus Araneus; species Araneus ventricosus. The sequence continues at coordinate 19,471 of BGPR01003208.1, forward strand.
GAATACTTATTTGATCGATCCATATATGCTTAACAAAACATAAAAAGACAATATATATATTAAGGTATAGTTTTTATATGTATTTTTCACACTTTTCCTTCCTTTTTAAATTAAACTTCCTGTTGTTTTCTTGAAGAAAAATCATTACTACACCGCTTCACGCTAATAAGAATTGTAGATCATAGCAATATCCATTAGAAGTTAAATGCCATTTTTGAGAGAAAATAATTTTAGAAGGTAGTTCGGAAATGGATAATTTGAGCTTTTTGGCTCACATCTTGCTTAATTGTCATTAGTTCTAAGAATCTTAGAACTAATGACAATTAACTAAAACCTAGTATAATTATATCTGTAACAAAATAAAAGAAAACTATTTTTCTTGATCTTTTCTAGAAGACAATTATTAACACAAAACTCAAGAATTGTACTGCGTTTCAGTGAAGCAAAGGAATTCCTTCTTTTATATGTGAGATTATTCAAAACCTTTAGACTTACTTTTAAATTGAAGAAGGGCATAGGCTAATCCAGGGGGAATGCTATGGGCTACAGCCCCTCCCCCAGAGTTAAACAAAAATCCTTGATGTTTTTGAACTTGTTTGTTCTTAATTTCTTTTAAAAAAATAAAACATGGCAACATTGCTTTCTGACTTAACAGGCTCGAAAATTTTCCCTCTTTTGTAGTCATTTCTCTCATACTTGTAGCGTTAACATGGTCGAAAATATTTTTTGGCTAGTTATTTTGTTGTGTTTTTATTAAATTTCTGAAGGTACTGTTGTGCCCTTTGTGATTCTTATTGTCAGGTGAGAAAAGTTAAAGTGTTTTCACTTACAGAAGACGTGAGGTCATGACGATTCAAAAGTTTTATGGCCTCAGCCCCTTCGACCAAAATCTTGGATTCGCCACTCAAGAAAGGGACACTGGAAACATAATATACTTACAAACTAGACCCACAGCAAAGATCAGACATAAACCTCCGAACTAAATGTGCTTAAACTCTATGAAGTGTTTAAAGAATATGAGCGCAGTAGTTGTGTCGTCTCATTTATATAATTCGAGGATTCACTAAAGTCCCTTACCACCCTTTTAACTACCGAATGGCTGCAGCCATCTTCATAAGAGTGGTGTCTAGGTAAGGTAAAGTGACTATGCGCTACTGGATGAAACCACTTACTGCGCCACCTAGTGCAAAACTGTGGAGTTAGCGTTATTATCTCTAAAACGGTACAAGATAGAGGAAAAAAGTGAATTACAAAGTTTTCAATGCTCTACAACTAGCGCATAGTCACTTTACCATGCCTAGACACCACTCTTATGAAGATAGCTGCAGCCATTCGTTAGTTAAAAGGGTGGTAAGGGAGTTGAGTGGGCACACTGTATAAATAAAGTTAGAAAAAAATTTGTATCAACATCGAAGCGATTTAAAACAGTATTCAAACAAAATATTTTTAGAACATGAAATACTACGGAAAAGAACAGTATTAAGCACTTATTAGTTTTATACTTCACACGTTGGCCACAATGTTAGATTTCTTCAAAATAATCTTGGCAGTCGTGGCCTGATGCCGTGGAGGGGATTGAACTATTAAATTCAAATCTGATCCAAATATGCATATTAGCATACTGATATTGTAAAAGTGAATAATTGTTTTGACAACCCGAAATAAATTTAAAATTACTTTTTTATAAAAATCAGTTTTCATGCCTTCACGTAAAAAATCGTTTGAAAACATAAAATTTTATAATTTCATGCATAACATTTTTGAATATTTTTAGAATTACTGTTTGAAGAACGATAATACACGAAAACATTATTTCGGAATCCTTAAAATAGTTTCTGTTTTCAAAAAAAAGTCAGAAACTACATCCTATCTTAAAACCCTATGAAACTGTCGAATATTTTCACGTGGGTTTACGGTAAAAATGGTTCGGCTTTTGCTAAAAAATACCAGAATCCTTACATGACCCCTTCACTTAATAAAACGTGCTCAAAAAATAATATTTAGCCTGAAGAGAAAAGGGCTTTTTTTAAAGATGTGTTCTTATAAAACTTTCAAGCTAGAAAAATAAGATCGTGTTCTCGCTTTTTTCTTCGAACTTACAGAAGATTTATAAAGAATCTTCTTCTTCTTTTTAAAAATTTCGTCTCAAAAATTCTTTTAAAATCTCTTCAAAATACCATTGGGTTAAATTGTTCAATAAATTTTGTTAGATGTTAAAAGTGTAGTACATTTACGATTTTATTTCCAAGAACATGTCTTTTGGGTTTGGTAACCGAATGTGTTTTTGTGCGACATATTGCTGTGTTTGGGTCACCGAAGAGTTTAAAATAAAATTCGTCGCAGACTGATTATTTTATACAAGTTATTTCGTGCTATATTTTTACAAATGTTTCTTCTCTATGCCTTAGATTCATGTTTTTACTAACTTCTCGCTTTTGAACTTTACAATTTTTGAGCAAGGTAATTGCCATGCATAATCGCGCATGCACCACATCTCCATTTCTAGAACTCAAAAGGCACCCATTCGTTTAGTTTAGATGTAGTAGGACTATATTCAAAAATAAAAATAATAAAATAAAAAAATCCTATAAAGTATCCTGAAACGATAAAAGTACCATAAAAATATTTTTAAAATTATCCCGTTAGGTAGAAAAGTGCCATCCGTGTAATAAATGTATAATTTGAAGGATCGAAAGAGACGAATGGAATGAGATGCGGGCTGCAGAGGTATGTTCCAGGACTTCTTAATCGAAACGGCTACTGGTTGTAAGGCAGTGTGGGGCCCTGTATTGTTATGCAGCCACGCCACTTTCTGTAAAAATAGGCCTCGGCATCTCTTGCGCATTGCGGGTTTCACTGTCCGCAAATTGTTTACAGAGCCTCTGATTAATCTCGGCTCCTCTAGACATCGACCAGAAGAAACGGTTGGCTGCTTTCTGTACCTTAAACTACACACTGCCAGTGAATATGTTCTGATTACCCTTAAACAGAATGAAGAGACATGACGCTATAACGACAGAACTTCGTTCACATGATCACAATACCAGACGCATGCGTGATCTGAGCCGTATTATCAAATAGGCCAATTAGGCAACTGTCTAGAAGCCCTAGAGGCTTCGAGGTTTTTTGTTGTATGTTTATAGTTTAGTTTAGTTATATTAATATCCCATTTTGAAGCAAAGACAGTACTATTTTGGAATGGATCTCGTAATTTGAACCGCGATCAAATGACGAAAACGACACCTGAGCTGGTACCCCTCATCCAAACTTCTACACCAAACACGCGGGAGGATTGCATTTCCAGGATAATTTACGAGAATCGATCCAAAAGTTTACAAGGATAATTACAAATTATTTATTAAAATTGGACAGGAAATACAAAAGGGAAATAAGAGGCATACTTGCCGATTACTTCTCCACATAATCACCAAATCTATTTAGGCATTAATCTGAACACAGGACTAACTTGTTTAACACGGCTTGTCAGAAATCACGTCCGGTCCATTGAGCCAGTTCTCTACATTGTTTTCACTTTTTATGTTTATTCTATCCATTGTTAATTTGGTTGTTGCTGCATTTACGGGTTACTGTTTCAATGATTGTTGTTTCTAAGTTTGTTAATTTTTAAGTCACCCCATCCCGATGGTGTGATGCAGAAGATTTGAGAGGGGGCGCCAGCTCAGGTGTCGTACTCTTCATCTGACCGTGGTTCAAAATTAAGAGTAAAGTCCCAAAATAGCCCTCGCTTTGCTTCGAAACGCGACGTTAATAATAAAACGTAAAAAAAAATATATTATTACTGGAAAAGGGGACAAAACTGATTTTTATATTTCGTGTGGTGTTTGAAAATAAGCCGAAATTTAAATTAATTCAGGCACTAAATTGAGTTTCGAGTTTCTTGAAATTCTAAAGTTTTTACTTGAACTAGTCGTCGTTGGCGACCAGCTGGTTTAATTCAATCAATTCAATCGCTTTTGCATAATTTGATTTTCTTGGTTCTCTCAAACGAATATTCTTTTACCATCAAATTGTGGTAGACATTTCAGCCGTGATATTTTATTAGCCTTACACCAGTTTTATTTATTGTTTACTAGCCGCCTTCGGCATCCAGCTTGTTGGCAGGGAATATAATTGAATCTCTTACGAATAATTTGATATTCATGGTTCCCTTAACAATTTTAAATTTCAAATTGTTTTAGACATTTAACCCATGTTCTTTCAGCAGCTTTGCACCTGTTCTGTTCGTTGTCTGCATGAATGTCCCTAATATATATATATAATATATATATATATATTTCCATCCAGAAACAAAATTATTCATTCCTCAGACGAGCTACACCATGTGGGACGAGCAAACACACTAACACTTTGTTACGTGTGACGGAGAAAGAACAGGTTGGCATTTACAATAACGGTTAACAGTTATTATTAATCTTAGAAAATAATTAATTTATTCTGTGTTTTTATTATTTTATTATTTTCATGATTTTATTGAATGTGTTTTGCCCTTACAAAATTAATTACTGAAAATCTTTACATAAAATTAAAAGTAGCTAGAAAATAGAAATATATAACCAACAAGCAATACATAATTCATGTTTTTATTTAATGTATTATGGTCTTACCAAATTAATTTCTAAATATTTTACATAAAATATATAATCTTTAGAAAGCTAATTGATAAAAATAGCTTAAGTATAAAAATAGACAATATAAATAAAAATAAATAGATAAAAGATATATTTCAGGCTTAAAATGAAATCTGGTCGGTTTGGCTGGCCATTCTATATTATTTAATACTTCGCAAGCAGCGCTACAATAAGCAATCCCCTACTTGCATTTTAAAGCTATAAAATAATGGGGAAAAGTATGATATTGTAATTTTATTAAATTTAAGATTGTTTTTAAAAATTCAGTTCGCTTTATTGTTGAATCTGAACGCTTTAAATCCTAATTAATTGATATATTATTGTGTTTTATAGATCTTACTTGAGGTGATTGAATTCCAAAAATTAATTCCATTTACTTAAAATTTAAATTCACTTTTTTGTCGATCATGTTTCATTTTAATTTGCTGTAACAGTCAATATCATAATCAAGAAATAAGCTTTAATATTGTTTTTCTAGTTTTTGTAAGTTATAGTTTTCAAGGCTAAATACTTCCACTAAATGAAAAATCTTTTAAATTGAAAATTATATCATCAATATATCTAAAAGCTAAATTTAACCTTAGTACTGTAATTTTTTTCGAAATAACGTAGAAATAGATTTACAATTAAAGTAGAAAAGATAGGTCCTTTTGAAATTCATTTTATCTGTAGGAAAATATTTTCTCCATTGATATAAAGCAATTTTAAATGCAGAGATTGATTATGTCTAACCAATATGATTCTGCGTAGTACAACATTTTTTAAAAATCCTAGTAGTATTGCATTAAAACTTCACTAGCATCCGACTTAATAAATTAATAGATAATAAAATTCTTTACAGGTACCGATACTCAAGCTAAAAAGTGAAGTCACTACGAAAAAAGTAAAAAAGTAGACAAATTTAAAATGTTGAAATTAAATCTTTTAAAATATGAGGGGAAAAGGCATCTACATGTCTCATTTTATTATATAAGCATATACGTTTAGTGCTAGAGCGTTTGTCAGAATCGGGAAAACGAGATAATAAGAACAAATGTATATTTAAAACTAAAGCTGTAGAACTTTTGGGTTTTGTAATCGATGCTACAGGAATTCATCCGTCTGTTTAGAAAATCAGGGCACTTCATGAAGCCTTGTGTCCTAAAATTCAGCCCGAGCTTCAAGGTTTTTTTGGGTCTGCTTAATTTTTACCACAATTTCTTAAAAGACAAAGCTGAGCGTCTTCACCGGTTACTAGAATACAATGAAGAATGGAAATGGACTTCTGCCCATGCAAAAGCAATCGCTGCTGTTTTCAGATAGTGTGTTAGATCCTTTCAATGAAACACTTCCTCCAATTTAACATGTGATGCATCACCATATGGTGTAAGCTATGCTTTCAGTCATCTCATTCCGGATGGTCGTGAAACTCCAATTGCGTATGCTTCCAGAACATTAACCTCGACAGAGAGGAATTATTCTCAAATAGATGAAAGACCTTAGCATCATGGGTGGTGTTAAGAAAATTCTTTACTTCTTGCACGGGCATACAATCACTCTAGTTATAGATCATCAGCCATTCCTGCGACTTTTCAACAGAATGAAGCTTACTCCGGATATACATTGACCGTCCAAGTTGCTTTGCTTTCAGATGCAGAATGCTTATGATTTTGCTATTATTCATCGTCCTGGAAAAAAATATAAAATGGTGATGCTCTGAGTCGTCTTCCTCTAGAAACTCCAGAAACAGTTATCACTTCACCTCCTGAGGAATTATTTCTCGAAGAATTGCATATTCTACGAGAAAAAGCAGATGAAATTTCTCAAGCAACTTTAAGAGAACCCGTGCTATCTCGAGTATTAAATTGGATTCTAAAAGGATGGTCTGAAAGTGCAAAAGAATTTAGAATTTTCTACCTTAAACGTCATGAACTTTCTGTTCATAGAATTTGTTTGCATGATTAAACTGAGTAGACATATAGGAGGTATTACGTGGAAGAGTTTTAGATGAACTTCATATTTCTCATCCAGGAATTGAAACAATGAAATCGCTTGCTGGTTGTTACGTCTGTTTGCCAAACATCGAAGAAGGTGTTGAAAACTATGTTAGTCTATGTGAACCATGTCAACAAACTATACACGCTCCACCATTTTATCCTATTCATTCGTGGGAGGTTACTACAAAGCCATGGTCAAGGGTACATATTGACTTTGCTGGTCCCTTCCAAGGCAAAATTTTTTTCTTGCCCGTTGACTCATTTTCAAAATGGTTAGAAGAGAAACGTTTGAGTTCAGGTTCAGCTACTTCTAAAGCTACTGTAAAAGTCACGACCTGAAATTTTCGCAACTCATGGCATATCAGATTCAGTGGAATCCGATAATGGTAGCCAGTATTCCTCAGAAGAATTTCAAAACTTCCTTTCAAAAAATTGAATACGGTATATTTTTGTGGCGTCGTATTCCAGACAACTAAGGACGCTTTAAAGAGAATAATTTCAGGTGACAGGAATCAGCGAATTACAAGTTTTCTCCTTACGCAACATATTACACCAACTGTAGCAACAGGTTTTAGCCCAGCCGAACTTTTAATAAAAATATGACTGAGAACAGTTCTAGACCTCTTACATGTCGATTTGGTTGGAGATAGGAAAAGAAGAATAGCTCTACAAGGGTTTATCAAAGGGTCAATAATTTTTAATGTCAGAAATTAATCTCATATAAAATATTATAATGCACAAAATCCTTATATAATCTGAATTTTTTTATAATTAAAATGAGAATATTAGGTTACCCAAATGATTTTTAAAAACAGCCGAGAGATAGTTTTCTTTATAAGCTATTAATGTTAAACTATAACCTCGACAATTCTATAACTCTATAGACGGCTATTTAGCCTTCTAAATTCGTCAGCATAAGAGCTTCAACTACGTATGCGTAGCTGTAAGAATGGTTTTAACCATTTATTAATCGACACGCAACTTTCCCTATAACCTTCGTTAAACTTCATAGCATTTGTAAGCAAAATTTGAAGAAAATTTTTTAGTTTTCTCTAACTTACAAAATATTGGCGTTTCAGTTTTATCTATGCAGATGATAATATTTTCAAATTCGTGTAATTTTCCTTTCCTGAACTTTCATGTTTGTAAATGGTATTTCGCAATAACTGAAACTACATGGCAAAGGCCTGAACATACATTAATTGAAAACAGCGTAAGTAGTTCTAGTGTTAACTCCGGTAAGAGGATAATTCGGAAATCCGACAAATATCTTACGAAATTATTTAGCATTTCTTGAACAGATCTGACTCAGAATCATTCACATCTGTGTCCATTTTCCAAAGATACATTATGCATTAAAGGACGTAGCAAAACAAAAGATTCCGTTATACTTAGACGGTGCTATTAAAGCTCTACCACTATTTTAATTTCAATTATTCCTATATAAATTTCTTTAAAGCACAACTTCACGAATGACGGTTCCTAGTTCGAACTCTTTTATATAAAGTTTGGATTCTTATATCCGAACTGGTAAACGAAATTAGAGTGGATTTTTTTTATCCGGATGAAACTATCAAAATGCGAACGAAACAATACACGGAGCTGAAAGTTTTTAGAGTAGGAAAGAATTGTATTTTGTTTATTTGTAAGCTAATAGTAAATTTGTCTGAAGAAAAATTTAATAGAAACAATTTTTAGTTCACTTGAATTCGTCTTCAAGGACTAGAATTTTTTGTTTAAATTATTTTCTACTTTTCAATTTATAATTGTTTTTATAAGTATCATGAAATCTTATAACCAATTTTTCAAATTAGCTACCAGGTGGCGCTTAGAGGAAAATCAAATCTTCAGTTGGAATGAAAACGTTATTAAATCAGTTCACTAATAATTATAGCATTGAAAATACAGTATAACCCCGTTTGTTTTACCTTCCGTTATGTAATTAGATAATGACGGATCATTCGGTGCTGTTTCTTTTTATATTTTATTTTACATCACACAGACACCACACAACACGCTTTTTGCAATATTTACAGTGCACGGAATGCTTTTTTTTATCCTTTTTAATACTTAATTTGTGGATTTCAATTCAGGGTTCCTTTTGACACGTCATTTATGAATTACAGTTAACTCATTTCTGCCAAACACACGAGCGTCACTTACCGGTTGGGCGCATGCACAAGATCCCATTCCACTTTTCAAGTGGAACGCATGCGCCAAAACCGGTTAACCAAACTAAAGAGGAGGAAGCCATTTCGGCTTCCTCCTCTTTAGTTGTTTTCTCTTGACATTCATTCGGCTTGACTTCTTCTTACATATTGACTTTGCTGGTCCCTTCCAAGGCAAAATTTTTTTCTTGCCCGTTGACTCATTTTCAAAATGGTTAGAAGAGAAACGTTTGAGTTCAGGTTCAGCTACTTCTAAAGCTACTGTAAAAGTCACGACCTGAAATTTTCGCAACTCATGGCATATCAGATTCAGTGGAATCTGATAATGGTAGCCAGTATACCTCAGACGAATTTCGGAACTTCCTTTCAAAAAATTGAATATGGCATATTTTTGTAGCGTCGTATTCCAGACAACTAAAGACGCTTTAAAGAGAATAATTTCAGGTGACAGGAATCAGCGACTTACAAGTTTTCTTCTTACCCAACATATTACACCAACTGCAGCAACAAGTTTTTGGCCAGCCGAACTTCTAATGAAAATATGGCTGAAAGACCTCTTACATCCCATTTTGGTAGGAGAGAGGAAATGAAGAATAGCTCGACAAGCGCTTGTCAAAGGGTCAGTAATTTTTATTGTCAGAAATTAATCTCATATAAAATATTATAATGCACAAAATCCTTATATAATCTGAAATCTTTAATAATTAAAATGAGAATATCAAGTTAAGCAAATGATTTTTAAAAACAGCCGAGAGATAGTTTTCTTTATAAGCTATTAATGTTTAACTATAAACTCGACAAGTTATATAACTCTTTAGAAGAATATTTTGCCTTTTAAATTCGACAGCATAAGAGCTTCATCTGCGTTTGCGCAGCTGTAAGAATGGTTTTAAATAACAATTAACTATTTATTAATCGACACGCAACTTTCCCCATAAACTTCTTTATGCTTCATAGCATTTGTAAGTAAAATTTGAAGAAAATTTTTTAGTTTTCTCTAACGTACAAAATATTAGCGCTTCAGTTTTCTTTATAGAGATGTTAATTTTTCCAAATTCGTGTAATTTTCCTTTTCCGAACTTTCATCTTTCATGTTTATAAATGGTTTTTCGCAATAACTGAAACTACATGACAAATGCCTGAACATTCATTAATTGAAAACAGCGCAAGTCGTTCTAGTGTTAACTCCGGTAAGAGGATAATTCGGAAGTCTGACAAATATCTTACGAAAGTATTTATTATTCCTTGAACAGATCTGACTCTGAGAATCATTCACATCTGTGTCCATTTTCCAAAGATACATAATGCATTAAAGGACGTAGCAGAACAAAAGATTTCGTTATACTTAGACGTTGTTATTAAAGATCTACCACTATTTTAATTTAAATTTTTCCTATATAAATTTCTTTAAAGCGCATCCTTACAAGGTACGTCTGCAAATTGAGTTACTTTATATAAGGTTTGGATTTATATATCCGAACCGGTGAACGAAATTGGAGTTGACTTATTTTTTTTTATCCGGATGAAACTATCAAAATGCGAAAGAAACAATACACGCAGCTGAAAGTTTTTAGAATGAAAAAATTGTATTTCGTTCATTTGTAAATTAATAGTAAATTTATATCAAGAAAAATTTAATAAAAACAATTTTTAGTTCACTGGAAAGCGTTTTTAAAAACTAGAATTTTTTGTTTAAATTATTTTCTACTTTTTAATTTATAATTGTTATTATAAGTATCATAAAATCTTATAACCAATTTCTCAAATTAGCTACCAGGTGCCGCTTCGAATCAAATCTTCAGTTGGAATGAAAATGTGATTAAATCAGTTCACTAATAATTATAGTATTGAAAATACAGTACAAACCCGTTTGTTTTAACTTCCGTTATGTAATTAGTTATTGACGGATCATCCGGCGCTGTTTCTTTTCATATTTCATTTTACATCACACATCACGCTTTTTATAATATTTACAGTGCACGGAATACATTTTTATCTTTTTTAATACTTAATTTGTGGGGTTAAATTGAGAGTTCCTTTAGACACGTCATTTATGAATTACAGCTAACTCATTTCTGCCAAATACACGAGCGTCACTTACCGGTTGTGCGCATGAGCAACGTCCCATTCCACTTTTCAAGTCGGACTCATGCGCCAATATCCCGCCCGACCTTTTTATGCTGAAATGCAAGAACTTGACAGGAGTAACATCATTAACTAAATAAGACAATTATTCAAACAATTAAAATAATGAAAGAAATTATGAAATACAATACACAACATGAATACATGCAATATCATAGAATATTAGAAATTATAACAAGTTTATGAAGTATCAATTTTGAGAACAGCTATGTCATTGATAGTTCTTTTAAAATTTCCGGACTTAGTTCTAACCTTGACGACTCAAACTTTTCCGTCAGATCCATAATATACTTCTTGGATCCGACCCGAAAGCCAAGGATTTATGTGTAAAAAGTCGTCTCTGATTAAAACCATTTGATCAATCGTTAAATCATCTTTTTGAGCCATCCATTTTGACCTAGCTTGCAATGTATTCAAGTAATCAGACTTCCATTTTTTCCATATAAGCTTCACCACCTTCATAGTTTTCTGCCATCGGCCAAGACGATTTTCATTTATATTCGTTAAAAATGCCTCAGTATTGAACTTATAGATCTCCCTATGAAAACATGACCAGGGATCAAAACATCAAAGTTATCTTCATCACTACTTAAAGGAGTCAATGGGCGCGAGTTTAATATTCCCTCTGATTGTAATGGTTTCAAACTTTTCATATGTAAAATGAAGATTACCAATATTTCATTTAAGATGATGCTTTAATTATTTTACGCCTGCCTCCCAAAGTCCCCCAAAGTGAGGGGATTTGGGACGGATGAAATTCCAATTTATACCTTCAGACGTAATATAATTAGCCAAATTTTCATTGGAAACTTAATTAATTTATAAAATTTCTTCAATTTTGAGGCCGCCCAAATGACGTGGCAGCACTCCACACCATTCCATTTTCTAGCCATCCATTTAAAAAAATCATTCATTGATCGAACCGAGCAAACCCAACACCTGCGGCAGGGGTGTCAAACTCAAATAATGAAAATGAACGGCCAAATAAAAAAGATTTAAGTTTACGCTGGCCACAAGAAAAGAAATGGAGGCTTATTTCTAAAAGACAGTATTAAAAAGAACAAGAGTAAGATTAATGTTTTCTTC
>BGPR01003208.1:31894-43507 GCA_013235015.1 Araneus ventricosus
TAAATTATTTTTAAAGGCCTTCTCGAGAGTAAAGAACACACGATTAAACGTATATAGTCTCTGTAAACCGACATTTCGATTATCCGAGAAGATTACGGTCCCGGGCAGCTTGGATAATCGAAGCTCTATTGTGCTTCGTATACGAGAATTTTAAACCTCTCACCGATGCTATTATGACATAACTAACGAGAAGATGGCGGAATCCACTGTTATTACTACAAAATAAAGCTTTAAAAAATAATAAACCAAACCTCAGTTTTCTACGCAAATTAAGGTGGTAACGCGTAAGGTTATCTTCTCTCATTTAACTGCGTTCTGCGAAGATCGTTAAGTTGTACAGCATTCACTATCACTCCATATCTCGCAAATGACGTGGCACCACTCCACACAGTTCCATTCTCTAGCCATCCATTTAGGTAAATCATTCATTGATCGGACCAAGCAAACCCAACACCTGCGGCAGGGGGTGTCAAACTCAAATGATGAAAATGAACGGCCAAATAAAAAAGATTTAAGTTTACGCTGGCCACAAAAAAAGAAATGGAGACTTATTTCTAAAATACAGTATTGAAAAGAACAAGAATAAAATTAATGTTTTCTTCCTAACACATGACATTTCTTCTTTGCTAAAATATTTAATGCTTCGGAGCATATCTTGGATACAGTAGCTACTTTCAAAACTGTTCCAAAAAGAATGTCAGTACTTTCCAATCTTACAGGCGACTAATTCTCTTTCAAAAGTGAAAATAATTGTTTGCACCAATTACAATTTTTAAATATAGAAATAAATTCAAATACCATTTTTCTAACCTGGGTTTCAAATATTTGTAAAATTCAGTCTTCCCAACTTCACTGAATTTTACCTTCAAATCTCAAAAGCATTAGATCTCAATTACCTCCATTTGCTTATGGTTATATACTGATTCTAAACCCACGGAGAAATTCCGGGGCACAAAGCATTTTTTTCTTCCTAACGGGAAAGGTGTTATTTTATTATCGGCTTCTAAAATATTCAAATTGGCAAAGTCAGTGGAACCTTAAATAAGCAAATAAGCTTCACTCTATACAACACTTAACTACCTGCTGGCCCAGTTTGCCTAACAGAAAACTCGACACTGTCCTTACTCGATTAAGAATTAGACATACCAGATTCATGCATAGGTATCGGTTATTGGGGTAACCCGCATCCCTTTTTACAGCATGCCAATGCCAAATGACTCTTCTCCACATTCTTATTGAATGTCAACAATTTAATCTACAACGCATCCGCTGTTTCCACTCATCTTGTATTACTCTTAAAGACATCCTTCACAAAGATCCTCATCCACAACTTTTTACTTTTTAAAAAAATAATTGGTTTTTACTCTTTGATCTGATTTTTTACCATGTTTTAAGGTTAATTTTTTCCTTGTTGCATATTTTTGTAGACTTTACAAATTGACACGTCATAACGTATGGCAGACTCCTTTTAATTGTACTCCTATACTCAGATTTTACCAAGACCATATATTTGGCGCAGCATAATCAAAAATGGTTTTGTGCCAGTCAACTCCACCAAACCAAACCTAAAATATTTCCCGTTAGTCGAAGGGTAATTTGTTCGTCTATGTGCCCCCACTAGTAATTAACCATTGGTGAAAGTCGTGGTTGATTATTAATAATAATGCATAATTAGGAGTTTTAAAAATTAAGCTATGAAATTTTTATAAAAATTTTGTTACATACTCCTATGTTTGCTGGGCCATGAGTATAACAACTCTGACCTACAGGACTTCCGATCCCCTATTGCTATTGCGCCTACTCCTCCCCCCGCTGTCAAAACGGTACTCACGTAGCAGTTTTCTCGTTTTCAAGAGATAGACACGCTTCTCTTACCCCCACGATTTCAGTTTTGTGACCCAACATTACAAACGGATTTCAAGAGATATTGAAAATTGAAACTTCCCACCACAACATTCCACTTCTCATCAATTTTCGCATTGAGGACCATTTTTGAGTAGTAAGACTGAATTTTCGCGGCATGGAGTAATCATGAATGTCCAACTTTAGTCACAGACGCAACGTTCCATTGGTCCTTGAGCTACTAATATTGCACGTTGTTATTTCTTGGTTAATGGTGCTCACTAAGAAAGGGTTTTAGAAAATCTTATTCAGATTTTTAATTAATTAAAAATTAATTTAACGTTTAATGTTTTTATCGATAATTTTAGAGCATATTATAGCAGAAAAACCCTTTTCAACCACTTTAAAACTAAAAAATATGCTTTTCAGAGATTTTATATCCTTTATTTTATATCCATGTAAATGTTACAATTAGTTTTGATAAATTTTCGAAATTAATTTTAAACTCAACTCGTAACAAGGCTGTTCACTGTTGTAATAAAAATCGAACCAATTTATTGTTTCATCATATTTTTTCACGCATGTGCTTCGGAAAATGGGAACGTTATGGTACGAAATGTTGCTTTCGTTCGACATTAACACACACAAAAAAAATTCAATTTTCGTGTATTTTTTTTATTCCATATAGGGGAAGTAGGGGTAGAGTGATACGGGAAACATTGATACACTCCGTATATTTTGAAGATCGGAGAAGTTCAAGTTCACATCCCCTCTAATAGATGCCACTGGCACCCATAGCACGTATTTTTCGGCCAAGTTCAAATTTTTTATAAAATGTTAGTTTACAAACGCATCAGACAATTAAATTTCTCGTTTAAGTGATTTCTACTTTAAGTATGATTGTGTGATTTCTTCAACTATTTTATTTTCGGTTCAGGGAATCTAATCTAAAAATAGGGAAAAAACTTTTTCCTCTGAACTATTTTAAGTTTTACTGTTGTATTTGGATGACCGCTTGTTTTAAGTAAATTAGCCTCTTGGGGCTCATCGATATAATTGACTCCATGACACATTGGGAAAAAAGCAAAAGTAAGCTGCATTTAAGCCATAACTGAAAATAAATTCCCTGAAATTTTCAATAATTATAATTCTGATTACAATTTTTTAAAAATAACGGCGCCGAAGTGCACATTCGTATTCTCAAAGTATTTCTACCCGCATACACAAATAGTAGAAATTGATAATTCTCTAAAGCAATATTATTGCATTTCCTCTGGTCCCATTAGAAACGATGGATTATGATTTAAAAAATGTTTGTTAATTTGTTAAACTTTTATGCCTTAGTTATAAAAGTTATTGATGAAACAAATTGTGTTTTGATCTCAAACCTGTTAATCATCATTAATTCCGATATTTCCGTGAAAGAATCAATGTGCCACCCACCTAATATGCAGCAGATAGATGCAAATCCCTTTTTATTAAAAAAATGTGATAAGCATTTTTATGTCATTTATGGCAAAAACTGAACTGACATCGAATATAAGATTAACACCTGTATAAGTACAGTGTATTAATTTTAATTATTACTGAAAATAAAACCATTTTTCAGTTTTCAAAATAAAGAGCTGAATTTGATCCTTTTCGTTATTTGCTTAAAATAGCTAATATTTTTTTTTAAAAAAACTACCTCTGTAAATCTTCAAATTTACATTTTTCTTGATAAATACACAAAGTTACCTTTCGTAAATTTTTTAATTGCATTATCGTACCGAACCTGTGACTATGGTGTGATTGGTATGCTGTGTATGTAGCACTATCTATTTTCGATGTTTCATAGTGCCATTTATCGTAATTCCGCAACGTAATTGCATATCGACCGAAGGAATATTTTGATTCATAGAATTTATAAAAATAGAAAGTTCGATATGAAGATTTCAGCGATTTACCCAGAAATTCAGGTAAGCTACAGGAATTCTAACAAAATTTTAGACGTCAGCAATGCCTTCTTGTCCTACTGAAACATCATGTTTAATTGTACACTTTGAACGATCACTAATAAAATTTTCAGTACAATAATATTTATTCAACACTTTTTCTATTCAAGAAACATTATATATATCTTTCAATTTTCATGACAAAGCTTATATGTTATTATAGTATACACGCATTTATGTAAAAGAAGGCTGGCATCTCAGACGGCGGCAGATGTCTAAATGTAAAACCTTTACTTTTGACGTCTGAAATATAATGACCTAATCACGGGGAACAGTGTTCTACACCGAAATTTAGACAGAATTAGATACTTTTACAGAAGAAAATTCCAAAATAGAGAACATAATTTAAAAGAAGGTCATATATCTCTCTTAATATTGGAAAGATTACACAGGTCTGCAACCAAAAAACTGCATAGGATTTTTTGACTGTTTCTGATAGATTCTTACTTACTGAAACCGAGAAAAATATTTAATAAATTGCATCACGTCAGGTTTTCTTGCAAAACTCATTTTTTTAGTTTAATTAAGCGTAAAATTTCTCTTTTTTTAACCTGAAATCTTTTATCATATTCTTGAGTCAAAAAAACTATATCTAATAATGATTTTATATATTAATTTCATATTTCTAAGAGTGACACACTCTTTCAAGTTTGGATAATATCCGGATTGATTCTGAGGATGGAGACATATTACCTCACCAGGACGAATCTAGCTCAGATTTTTCTGTTGATGATGACCCCAACCATTTTGTCAGAGCGAGCTTAATGATCTAGTTAGAGATTTAGGACTTTCTAAAGGTGGAGTCGAATTGCTAGGGTCAAGACTGAAAAATAAAAATCTGCTGACTTCAGGAACTTCATTCTCCTGGTACAGGCACCGAGAGAAGAAATTCACTCAGTTTTTCTCCAAAGATGGAAATCTCGTTTTTCGCAATGATGTTCAAGGGCTAAAGAAGTGCTTTGACGTAGAATATGATCCATCTGAGTGGCGTCTATTCATAGATTCGTTTAAAGCAAGCCTCAAAGCAGTCTTGCTGCATAATGATAATTCATTCGCATCGTTCCCTTTAGGACACTTGGTGCATTTGGAAGAAAACTATAATGATTTGTCTATGATTCTTGAGAAAATCAACTATCAAGAACATCGTTGGATGATTTGTGGAGACTTCAAAATGCTAACCACGTTGTTAGGTCAGCAGACAGGTTACACAAAATATCCCTGTTTCTTGTGCTTGTGGGATAGTCGATCCAGAGACCTCCATTGGACCAAAACTGACTGGTCACTTCGAGGTGCTTTAACACCCGGCGAAAAAATTTCAAACTTGGTTCCACCTGAAAAGCTTTTATTACTACCTCTTCATGTAAAAATTGGGCTTATGAAGCAGTTTATTAAATCACTGCCTAAATATGGGGAATGCTTCAGATATCTGTGTTCCAAGTTCCCAAAACTGTCAGAAGCCAAGTTTAAAGAGGGAGTTTTTACTGGCTCCGACGTACGAAAACTGTTATCCGATTCCCTCTTTTCAAAAACAATGGAGGACAAAGAAAAAGAAGCGTGTGACTCTTTTAAGGATGTAATGCACAGGTGTTTGGAGAATACTAAAAACCCCTCTACAAAACCATTCTACAATGCATGTTGACAGCGTATGAAGCTCAAGGATGCAAGATGAGCTTAAAAGTTCATTTCCTACACTCCCATATAGTGAAGAGCAGAGTGAAAGATTTCACCAGGATGTCCGTGATATCGAGAGACGATACTAAGGAAGATGGGACGTCAACATGCTAGCTGATTACTGTTGGATGCTCAGGCGGGAAACAGAAGATGATGAGCGAGAGCGTGTTCGGAGGAGCGTCAAAGAGAAGAAGAAAAGGTTTCACAGACGAAAAGAGTAAACATGTAGTGTTAAATATATCATGAAAGAATAGTTTTTTCTTTCTTTTTTCCAATTATAAGAAAAATTTTGCATAGTTAATTGTAATAAAATATTGATTTTTTTCATCGCAGTTATGCTTTTTTAATGTAAACTCCCCATGTTTAAAAAAAAACTGTACGTGATGGAGAGAAATGGAGGTCATTTTTAGATTCAGCACCATAAAAACATAAAATTTACCAAAAATATCCCATGCAGATGAATTTTTTTTGCAGACCTGTGTTATTACGTAAAAGAACAATATTAAGCACCTATTCGTTTTATACTTCACACGTTGGTCACAATGTTAGATTTCTTCAAAATAAGCTTGGCAGTCGTGGCCTGATGCCGTGGAGGCGATTCAACTATTAAATTCAAATCTCATCTAAATGCATATGCATATTAGCATACTTATATTGTAGAAATGAATAAATGTTTTGACAACCCGACATAAATTTGAAATTGATTTTTATAAAAATCAATTTTCATGCCTTCAAGTAAAAACTCGTTTGAAAATATAAGATTTTATAATTTCATGCATAACATTTCTGAATATTTTCAGAATTTCTGTTTGAAGAACGATAATACACGAAAACACAATTTCGGAATCCTTAAAATGGTTCCTGTTCTCAAAAAAAGTCAGAAACTACATCGTATCTTAAAACCCTATAAATTTGTCGAATATTTTCACGTGGGTTTACGATAAAAAGGTTTCGTCTTTTGCTAAAAAATATCAGAATCCTTACACGACCCTTTCACATAGTAAAACGTGTTCAAAAAATAATATTTAGCCTGCAGAGAAAAGGGCTTTTTTTAAAGATGCGTTCTTAAGAAGTTTGTAAAACTTGTAATCTAGAAAAATAAGATCGTGTTCTCGCTTTTTTCTTCGAACTTATAGAAGATTTCTAAAGAAAATTCTTCTTCTTTTTTTAAATTTCGTCTAAAAATTCTCGGATTCGGGGGCCGAAGGCTTCCAGGTTCGAAACCCGATTCCATTGAAGATACGTCGTGTATGTGGGTCCGTTGCTTGTTAAATCACAAGCAGGGGGCCAAACATCCTACCGCCAGTGTGGTGCGGAAGCTTGAATATGGGGTGTCATCCCAGGTGTCGCCCTCGTCATCTGACCGTGGTTCAAAATTACGAGGTCCGTCCCAAAATATCTCCCCTGTTGCTTCAAAATGAGATGTTAATATAACTAACATGCAATTTACATATGGCACTTAAAGCTCAAACTAAAAATAATGAATTCCAGGAAAAACATTTTAGTAATGCAGTAATTCGTTATTTGTCGCCTTTGATTCCTGTATTATTATTTACACAATAATTGAGATAGTGACGATGCTTTATATTGTTTTCTGCCATGCCAGATTTGACCGACCTTTCGAAGTGCCGCCCAATTTTTGTACTTTCAGATGGCGTAATTTAAAATGTGCTGCAATATTTTCGTAAGTTAAGGAAAAACACCAAATTTTCGCTTAATTTTTAATTAAGTAAAATTTCTAAAAAAGGACTGGTGCACATTCTCACCCTCCAAAGTATGTTTGTGCCAAATTTCGTATCTCTAGATCCAGTGGCTTGCCCTGTAAACCGCCAACACACACACATTCTCCTTTATTATTAGTAGAGATATAAACTTTCCTAATGGAGCCATGAATCTGGTGCTATCTATAATTTCAAAATCATGAAGAATCCAAAATGTAAACAAATGAAGCGAAACGTTTCCATCCAGTTAGGGGAAGGCGAATTTATAATGGAAATTGATTCAATTTCTGACTACAGTATCATTTCTTCAGATGAACTACAGCGCTTTTGGCCAAATAAGAAAAAAATTTGTATAAAAAAATTTCTCTCCCAAAAATTTTCCCAAAATTTTCTCTCTAAATTTCAGTTATGTGACTATCAAAAATTTCCAATACGTAATTGATGACAGTGTTATATAAACGTGCGTTGCTAATTTTTAGGATAAATTACGATTATTGATTGCTGAGGCCACACGTGCAAATCTCCTGGGAACGGATTGTGTTGAGCCATTTTGAATAAAGTTAGAAGGCGTTTGCCGTACTGAACTGGAAATAAAATTTGCTCTTGAAGAATTCTAAGATGATTTATCTGAAGACTAAGGATCATATAAAGGTCCAACAATTTCTTTACCCTTTGTTCCCAAATTCCCGCCTATCTATTTTAAGGCAAGAAATATTCCGCTTGCAATGAGTAAAAAGTTTGACGTTGCTATCGATAAGCTTATGGATCAACGTGTGTTGTAACCCATCTCAAATCCGAAATGGAGAACTCCCATAGTGCCAATAATAAAACAATCTGGAGGAATTCGACTTTCTCTGGTTACAAAGTAACAATTATCAAAGCCATGAAAAGTCATCGATATCCAATACCCTCAGTCAATCATATTTTTGTCAATTTAGCTGATAGAAAATTCTTTGCGAAGATAGATTTAGCTCAGGTTTATTTACAATTACGAGTTGATGATGCTTCTGTTGAAGCTCAGACAATTATAACACAAACGGGAGCATTCAAAATGAATCGCTTATAATTTGGTGTGAATGTTGTTCCGGGTTTATTTCAAAATTTCCTTGAAGATTTACTGAGAGGAATTCCGGGTGCCTTGCCTTATTTTGAGTAAGTCTTTATTTTTGCAGCAACTGAAGAAGAATTGTATAAACATATACGTTTAGTGGTAGAAAGATTGTCAGAATCGGGAATACGACCTATTAAGAATTAACAAATGTATATTCGAAACTAAAGCTGTAGAACTTTGGGGTTTTGTAATCGATGCTTTAGGAATACATACGTCTGTTTAGAAAATCAGGGTACTTCATGAAGCCTTGCGTCCGGAAAGGAAACCCGAGCTACAAGGTTGTTTTTGGCTCTGTTTAATTTTTACCACACTTTCCTAAAAGACAATGCTATTGTAGCTGAAACTCTTCACCAGTTATTAGAATAGAATGAAGAAGGGAAATGGACATCTCCCCATGAAAAGGCATTCGCTGAGGTAAAGGAGCTGATGTTCTCAGATAGTGTGTTACACCCTTTCAATGAAAAATTTCCTCCATTTTAACATGCGATGCATCACCATTTGGTGCAGTTCCATGATGCTTTTTCCAAAAAATTGTTGCTTGGGAGCTGTCTCATAAGTTTAAAACATTTTTTCGTGGTATTTTTTTGTGGTGATGGTTGTTGGTGATGGAATATCTTTATGCAAAATAATGTCTAAAATTGATTCATTAATGGCGCATGGCCCGTCGCGCGCTTTAACAAGGGGCACTGTGAATTGCGCTGTGCAGGGGTCGTTGACGGATAAAAAGTTACTTGCAAGGAGGTTGGATGATTATAAAATTAAAAAATTTCGAATATGTAGGAATGTTAGATGTAAAACTTGCCCTTTTGCTGACAGAGAACAAATTGATAATGAGAATGAACAGCTTAATATTTTCTGTAAAAATAAAAATCTCATTTATATGATACACTGCAAAGAATGCAATTTAAATTACATTGGTCAAACTTGTACTGAGCTAAATAAAAGAATTAATAATCATAGATCAGCAATTAAAAACCTTAAGAAAAAAGACTCAAATGATGTGGAACTTGTTCATTTTCAATCTCACTGCTTTGATAAAATTTCCATTTGCATTCTTGAAGATAATATTGTTGAGCTTAATAAAAGATTAGACTTAGAAAATATTTTTATATGTAACTTTAAAACTCTGTTCCCATATGGGCTTAATAGCAAATTAAACGGAGAGGGTACTGTTAACCTTGATTCTACTTATATCTATAATAAATTTAATATTTTTGGTGACTTTAATAAGAAGGTTTTCTTGAAAAGATTTAAGAGAGGCAGGGGGAAGAGAGGCAATGTTGAGGTGGTTTTTCAGGATTTTCAGAATTACTGTAATATGGAATACAACTGGGAAAATTTTGTTAAAATAAGAAAGTATATTTTTAGTTTAAAAAATAATAGAATTAAGAGATTTTTAACCAATTCTTTCAACAATCTTGCTTTTAATAATTCTTTTACTAAGCATTTAATACTGGATCTTCTTAAATTTAAAATCAAGACTGATAATAACAATTCTCTCTTTCTAAGTAATAATAAATCTTTAAATAAAGACTATTGTGTTATTAATTTCTTAGACATTGAATTTGAGAATTTAGAAATCCCTAAAATTTTTCATAAAAGTCAAGATATGTTTCCGCTTAAAGACAATACAGAAATCTCAATAGCCTTTAGGTACTCCAAAACTTTAAAAAAACGTATCTGCAACTACAATTTCTATAGTAAAAACCTTGATCTAATAGAAGATTCGCATTGCTACTGCAATGATGATAAATATGCAAAATATATTGATAAAGATAAAGGGCACATTATTACAGGTGACCTGGGAATTGTAGACTCCGTCTTGCTGCAGGATTTGATGGGAAGGGGCACTAAATTTAGACTGAGGGAGAAATTGAAGTACAATAAGACTTTGCTTTCTATATGCAAAGATTTGGATTTGTTTATTTCTAAGCTTGCGAGAAAATACCATTGGCCAATTGAAGGGTTCAGAGAATGGAAACACAAGATTTTAGAGGAAATTAGGAACAGATTTTATGTTGACAAAAATTACAGTAAAAATAGAGGTATTTTTGTAAATAAAATAATTTTACAAGATATAAAAAATCTTAAAGATTCATTTGTTATTACAACTGTAGATAAAGCAGCAAATAATTTTTGTATTTTATGCAAATTATATTTTAAGGAGCTTTTGATCAATGAATATAACTCCAATGCAACTTATAGCCTTGTAGACTGCACTAAAAAAGAATTAGATAAGAGAATGTTGGCTTTTGCAAAAAGCTCAAAATTAAAACCTGTTCTCTTAAGTATCCGTATCTTTTTCCAAATGTTAAATTTCATAAAAATCCTACTAGCTTCAGATTTGTTACATGTGGTACAGGAAGTTACAATTCTTTTATTGGTAAACATTTTTTCAAATTATTAAATATTATTCTTCTAGAAATTAAAAAAGAAGATAACTTCATTATCTGCAATAATGCTGAAGTTTTGGAACTACTGAATACTAACAAGATTTGCAATTTAAGCTCATTTGACTTTGAAAATCTATACACCAATCTACCGCATGATAAACTTTTGGAAGTTTGCCTTTTCATGTATAATAAATTTCTGAACGACACAATAATAAAAAAAACAGACTGGTTCGAGATTTGTAATTTCAGCATTAAAGAAAACTATCTTTTTAATGGCATAAACTATTTTAAACAGATTTCAGGCATTCCGATGGGTGTTACTTTCTCCAGTTCTCTGGCCAATATCTTCTTGCACTTTTTTGAGGATAAAATTATTAGAAATAATCTAATTTCCGGCTACAGATATATAGATGATTTGCTTCTTTTAAATGCGGATGATTTAGATCTAATTATTAATTGTTATCCAAAGAACTTAAACTTAATAAAACGAACACTCATCAAGATAAAGGTACCTTTTTAGATCTTAAAATTGAGATTAACAAGCATGTTACTATGATTGGCCTTTATGACAAAAGAGCAGAATTTAACTTTAAGTGTAAAACTCTTTGTGACTTTCATTCTAATTTAGATTCTAGAGTATTTAGAAACGTGATTTTCAGTCAAGCCAACAGAATTAAAGCAATTTGCAACGATAGGAATGATTTCTTATTTGCTTCCAATAATTTTTAAAAACTCTCAATGATAACCATTTCCCTTGTAACATTTACAACATCAAAGATTTTATCCTTAGAAACAGTCTGGAATTTACAGTATAAAAAAAGGAAAATAAGGGCTTTTTTTCTCTCTTAATACTTCTGAATTTGTCTCCTTCCCATGCTGGC
>BGPR01003208.1:48507-69596 GCA_013235015.1 Araneus ventricosus
GGATTTCAATTCAGGGTTCCTTTTGACACGTCATTTATGAATTACAGCTAACTCATTTCTGCCAAACACACGAGCGTCACTTACCGGTTGGGCGCATGCACAAGATCCCATTCCACTTTTCAAGTGGAACGCATGCGCCAAAACCGGTTAACCAAACTAAAGAGGAGGAAGCCATTTCGGTTAATGATTTTTTAGGTTAGGCATTTATCATCTTTTACAATTTTGTATCTAATTGCAGTATGGATTTCTGAAATGTTTTTAATGTAAAAGAATTAAAAACTTTCTCATAGTAGGCTACACGGTTTCTTTTTAAAGTTAACCCTCCGGTCGCGCAATACCCACACTGACCAGTGATAATTGACTGACGAATGATGCACAGAATGCAACGCTCTACAGAGCAGACTTTTGAACATAGAACTACCAAATTACGCACTTAGTATAAGAGCTCATAAAGGAATTGTTTCTTAAAATTTCAATTGGACTTAAAATTAAGTAAATATTAATCGAAATTTTTATGTGTTTAATCAATAACTTCTTAGAAGATTTGGAGAAATTAATTTTCGTACCACTTTAATATTTAGAACTTAAACTTTTCAGTTGTGTCAATTTTATTCCTTTCGAATTTTTTTCTTTGTTAGATTTTTCAAAATTAATTTTAAACACAATTTGTAATAATTGTTTTTGTTGGAATGAAATTCAAGCAGATTTTATTGTTTCATCAATTCTTTCTCTCGCGTGCGTTTGACGCTGTTAACGTTGGGATAAAAATATTGCTTTCTTCTGGGCATTAATCCCAACTATCGCTTTTATTAACATTATAGTATTTTTTGGTTGTCATTCTTTCTTTAAATTGCATGATGTAAAAATCGTTATCCAAAAAATACAAATGTTGATGCAATTAAGCCAAATGAAGCAGGCGAATGAAGCCTTTAAGATTATCAACTTATCAACTACGGTATTTGGGATTAGCAGTTCAAACGTATTTTGTTTGTTTCTTTAATTAAAAATTCAAAAACAGAATTATCAGTTATTTTTATAGTGAATGCCTTTTCTTGCATCCAAACTGCATACATTCTGCATGTAACATTGTTTACTCTCTAATAAAATAAGAAATTATTTTAATCGTTAGAAAATGTTATTTTGATTACTCTTTTTGTTTTAGATCTTATCAACTTTTATGGATTTATGACTGTGTATTTGTGAAAGGTTAAAACTGAAAGATAAGCTTTATGGATGAAGATCAGTATGTTGTCTTAACAGCAAAATGGCAGATCTTTAGGAATATTTTCAATATTTTTGTACTGTAATCAGAGTTTGTTTCTAAAAAATTTAGTTTTATAATTTTCCATTTTATTCTTAACTGTGCTTCATAATTTGCTATCGTAATTCTGGAGGATGATTTTTTTATTTACGGGGACGTGTCGGTGATAGAGGTAACTAGGGATAATTGACCTTATTTTTACTTTTACTAATATTTCTCGAATATTTGAATTTTTATCATCATAAGTAGATTTGTTTTTAAGAAGGATTAATGTACTTACGCTAAACTGATATCTCATTAAATCATAAAACAAATATATTTCATGAAATCGCCTAGTGTCAATTATCCCTAACCTTAAGGATACTTGACCCCAAGCTAGGGATACTTGACAATACATTCAAAGAGTTTTTAAATTCTTTTGTAATTTGTATGTACGCGAAATTCAGATAATAGGTTAATACTACTCAATTACAGAAGGTGTTTATTATCAAAAATAGTAATGAAACCAATAAAAAATAATATGGAATGTATAAAAAGCATTTGTTATTATTAGAATCTAGTAAATAAATTAAATTAGTCTAGTCATTAAATTAAATCTAGTTATTAAATTAAATTAGTCGAAAATTTAATAAAGAATTAAGGGGACATACGACTCTTAAACCTCCGCAAAATGGGAGAAAATCTGTCAAATTCGATACATTATATCTCTAAAACAAAACATTTCACAAACTAACTTTTTTTTCCAAAACAAATATCTGTTTTTTCTGTTATTTTACACACATTTTCAAATCTTAATATTGATGTGTATTTATTTGAGAGAGTAATAAATATGGGTACAATTTTTGGTGAAAAAATGAGATAGTCACCTTGCGCGCATGATTACAAATAAAATATTGGTTTAAACACAATATTTTGAGTATCTAAGTAATGCAAACAGTCTGTTTAAGAAATTGAACCACAATTTATTTACATTTAAATTTTATTTCTATTTTATATACCAATTTAAAATAAAATGTTAAAAATTGTCAAAATTTTAACTGTTCTATCCCGCAACAAAAATTCTGTAGAGAGAAAATGCAAACAAATTGAGGTTCAATTTGTAGAACTTGGCATAATATATATTCAATAAAAATTTTATGTAAAAATATTCAGTAGTTCTTGAGATATCATGCGCGCAATATCAAAAAAACACATTTTGAGATATAACGTTTTAAAGATATTTTTTACTGTAACATAAAATATTTTATATGCTGGTACCTTTAAAGGATTTAAATTTAAGTCTAATGCTATAGTATACATTTCATTAAAATTTCTCACAAATACAATCATAAAATCTTTAGTGAATGAAGGAAAATAGAACTCACAATGAGGAAAACATTTATATGGCGAAACATTCTTTTCAACTCCCCCAAAAAAAAAAAAAACTTCTGCAAAGAGAAAAATTGTGTGGTACAATTTGCAGCACATAGCATAATATATTCAATAAAACCTATGTAAAAATATTGAATAGTCTTTCAGATATCATGCTGCTATTAAAACACATAGCCTTGTTGTATCGAATAAGCACATTTTGAGATATAGCGCTTTAAAGCTATTTTTTACTATAACTATTAATATTTTATATTTCAACACATTTAAAGGTGTTGAGTTTGCACATAATGCAATAGTATATATTTCATTAAAACTTTTCCCATATGCAATCAGAAAAATTAAGATATAGTCACGATGAAAAAAACCCCGAGAAACAATTTTTCAACTCGCCCCCCACACACAAAACTTCTTTAGAGAGAAAATGCAGAAAAATGTGGTTCAATTTGTAGAACATAGTATAATATACATTCACTAAAACTTTTATGCAAAAATATTCAAAAGTTCTTGAGATATCATACGCGTTATATCAAAAACACACATATAGCCCATTGTATCGAATAAGCACATTTTGAGATATAGCGCTTTAAAGCTATTTTTTACAATAACTATTAATATTTTATATTACAACACGTTTAAAGGTGTTGAGTTTGAACATAATGATATAGTATATATTTCATTAAAACTTTTCCCATATGCAATCAGAAAAATTTTAGTATTCACAACGCAAGATATATTCACGATGAAAAAAACATTTTCGAAAAACTCTTCTTTATAAATTAGAGTATTATTAAAATCAATTTTGGTTTTCAAATGTTAAAATATTAACTTACCAACTGTTTTAAATATATCTGCCTCATAACATCTGGAGGCAAACTTGTTTAGTATTAAAAAATGCAGTAGTTCTCTTACACAAAAAATAGCATTTGTTACGCTATGCACTACCATGACGTAGAACTTTCCACAAACTATCTTTGCACTCTTTCTTGATAAGGTATTTATTTCTTTAATGTTTTTTTATTTTGGCCAAACAATTTAAGAGTTTCTTATTGAAACTTCCTATTATTTATAGGAACTGCAAGTGATTATAACTAATGAAGAAAGTACACCCACTCTCTTATAACTAATTTTTATCCTTTCAGAAATTTTGCAAAGCAATTATTTTCAAGACATTAAAACAAAACAAAAGTTCTTCATCGAAAATATTTCCCTCAAATGTGCTGCTAAAAGGCACAGATAAGGATTTTAAACTATAATGTAATATAATGCTTATAATTTATTCGGAGAGGATCTTGCTTTGATGATACTTTTAGATTTGTAAAAAAATAATTTATTCCTAGGGTAAGGTTCTACCCAAACATTTTTCATCCATCTCGTTTCGAAGTGGATTCGAGTTTTTTTTCTGCCGCTGGCCATAATCTTTTTACTAATTATTTTAAACATCCTTCAGAATAAATATCGGAAGTAAATCATATACTTGAAAAATATATGACAAAAGCACAACTATTGTATATTGTGGTCAAACCTGAAGACTCGTATGAAACGATATGGAATGTCATCAAAACAAAACAAACGTGTTTAAAAGTCGTCGGAAAACAGTCAAGAGTTGAGTAGTAAGTGACCTTCTTTTTGGTTAGGGAAAAATAAATTATTTCAGACGATTAAATAGTGTAGCTCGTTTGCAGCATTCTGTCAAACGAATACATTTAAAAAAGGGGGCGTGGCACATTCAATGTTTACCTTAAACAGCTGATTTATTTTCCTTCATAACTTTCATAATTATGGGAATTTTTTAACGCGGATTGTTTTAAATTGTTCAGAAAAGACAGGAAAATAATATATATTTTTTTCAAAAAATCGAAAATTTTCGAGATTTAAAGGTCGTATGTCCCCTTAAAGTGTTGATTTAATTAAATGATAAAAATTACAGCAATGGAAATGAGAACCTAGCAGCGTCGTTAGCGCGTTAAAGAAATGCCGGTTTTGGAAAATTAGAAAAAAAGAGAATAGCATGAAAATGATAAAAGGGGAATAAAAATGTTGTACAAAGCTAAAAATAGAGAAGCTTAATATATTTACTCGGTTCTTCTAATATTTAAGCAAGAATAAAAGCAAAAGAATAAAAATATATTTTAAGAGAAAATTCAAATCAAGAAAGAAAGACAAACTCAATAGAAATGGCGAAACGTTAAATAAAACCGAGCGAGGACAAATAGATTGATTAAATTTCAATTCTTTGTAAAATTCTTACTAAAATAATTATTTGAATTATTTGAAATTATCATATTACAAAGAATTTTTATTCAGTTAATAATTACTAGCAAACGGGTCGCATACATTTTGACAATTTTATTACAAAGAAAAACAATTGAATATAATACCATAGTTGCTGCCTGTCGGAGATGTTAGAAATAAAAGCATTGCAGAGAAGAATAAACGCAGAGTAACCAGAAACTATTAAAAAGAATGGAACAAAAAATAGAATAGATAATACGAACATAAATATTTAGAAATTTATTAGGTAGCTTTAGAAAGGGGAAAACCAAGTTTTCAGAAAGAATGAGACTGCACCATTGCATAGTGGGGTTTTAAGATTATAGAATGATTTAAAAAATAATCATATATATCCAAAAAATAGGATGTGTTCCCATTTGATGAAAAACTCTTCAAATATTTATCTCTAAAATGTTGGCTGCAGATACCCTTACAAAACCAGAAATATTTCTTTTATAACCGCAGTAATATATGCAACATTTTCAAGTTCCAGTCAATTCATATTTCTTTCTTATAGAAGAACCCCAGTATCCCATTCAGTTCAAGCTCACTCTCATCTTTTAATACTTCGCCCTCCTTAGAAACTCGTACTGGTGAGTGGAGAATCATCGCATATACAAATAGCGCAATGTTTCGTAGCTGCGCAAGTATTCCTAATTAAAGAGTCTTAAATTTTTACTTTTATTCCTTGTTGACTAGCGCAAATGAATTTTCTTTCTATTTTGGAGTTAAACTTATTGTAACCCATAGAAGAAGCCCAATGTCACTGCTAGTGTTGATTAATGCAGAACGGTAGAAGAGAGTGAGGCGTTATCTATATGAAGCTGAAAAAGTGAGGGGAGTTAATACGAATCAAAAGAAAGGATGCAGCGAATAACTTCAAACTTTCATTCGTGTCTTTTAGACGCCGAAATAAGCAAATATATTAAATACATTACTGATTTGCACACATAATGACCTGCAATGTTAATTTTAACACTTTTTACTTTCTCGTATACGAAGTATACAAAGAGGAAGTATTGTAATCGTCAAAAAATTTGAACTCGAGATTTTGACGAATCTCCACGTTTTAGACCTCCCTGAGTCCGAAAAACAGAATTTTGGAATCATGTCTGTCTGTCTGTGCGTCTGTCTGTGAACACGATAACTCGAAAACTATTAGAGCTCCGGGGATGGAATTTGGTATGTCGTCTTTAAACATAATTTGTAGGTTTCTATCAAATTTTGGACAAAATCCGACAAAGGGTAGTCTGTCTATCTGTATGTCCGCGGTCATGTGAACACTATAACTCAAAAACTTGAATAGCTAGGTGGATAAAATTTGGTACACAGTTGTATTGTCATGAATGTAGGAGCGTATAACATTTTGGGCCAAATCCGTCAAAAAGAGGCGTTCAAATTGCATATTCAATTTCTTTTAATCCGATTCTCATGCGCACGCTTACTGGTAGAAATCTGTTATTGTTGTAAATTTTATTTAGAACAATAAATAATGTTTTCAAACATGAATTGTAACGATTTTTTTATTGTTGTAAATAAAATTCAAACCGATCTCATTATTTCAGCAAATCTTTTCTTTACGCGCTTTTGCAATTGTTACGGTTATGGTAGTATAAATTGTTTTCTTGGGAATTAAATTCCAAAGCAGAAATTTCGCTTTAGTATTCATTGCATTGCCTATTTTATCGCGCCTGCTTCAAAGTAATATTTTTTTTAAACGTGGCAACAGATATTTGATTTCAGGTTTGTTTGTTTCTTTCTTTCAATTTCTCTTATACGAAATTTACAAAGAGAAAGTATTGTAATCGTCAAAAAAAATTCGAACTCAAGATTTTGACGAATCTCCACTTAGAATGTATGCGAGAAAGTTTAGGGGAAACCACTCCCGCTGGTTATATGAAGTAAAGTTCTATATAAAATTTCGAAAGCAATTGGCGGAATTCTTTGCATATTACATTGCACACTTTTTTATGACGGCGAATCGAGATATTAATCTGTTAAATTAATAGTGTTAATAATTTTGTTCTGATCGAATGGGAGATATATGGGTATCTCGGTTTTGAGGTGGGGATTCAAGACAACACTGCACTATTCCATTTGGACCAACGACAGGTTTGTTTCCCACCCATTCAAGTCGATAGATTTAGGCGGATCATTCACGGATGCTCCAAAGAGAACTACCAGCTGCTTCTATCCCCCTACTCCTCCTTCCGCCAGACTGCCTGCCACCCATCCTCCCCCACACGGGGATTTTCGCTTTTTGAGGTGAGAGCACCATCTCCTACCCGCCCTGATTTCTCCAGTCTGACTCCCACGCACATTTCCCCTCCAGAACGCTCCCCCCCCACACACACAGATGATTTATCACCCGCCTCCTACGATCATATTTCACTTTCATGGACAAATAGGAAAACAAACTACGTTGGAATTCCAATTTCTCCCTCAGTCTCCTCCAATTATCATAGAGATTTCACACTAATGAAAAGGTTTCGCATCTGTGTATCAAAAATGTGGATTGGAACACTGGTGAATGTTCCGCTTTAGAGCATTTTCGTTCGCAATATCCCCCCAAAAATATTTTTATACCATCTTAATGTTCAAAATTTTACCTTTTCAGTGATACTAATTTTCTGGCTCTAACAGTTTTCCTTCAATTTTTATTATATTTTAAAAATTTAATAAATAGTTCATTACATACAGACGATTTTGAAATAAAACAAATTTAATAATACTCCGTTACTAGGCAAGGGTGTAATTTCTTTACCGTTATTTTCTCATGTTTCTGATCATTTTTTTATCACATATCGTTTGGAAATGTTTTCATTGGTTTTAAAATTCGAAAGCTTATTTAAATAGATTCAATAAATCGCTGCAGTTAAGATCGCCTGTCATTTTTACATGCGTTTTCTACGAAATAATAAATAAGTAATATTTTAATTGAAAATATTAAAATTTGAGTTTTACGATATTCGGAGTTGTGTTTTAAAGATGCCCAAAAAGAAGAACATAAGTCAATCGCTCAAATTCCAATAAGGCAAAGATAGTATAACTTTTGTAAGCAGATGAAACAGATATCTGACAACAGAAATGTCGTTCACAGGCAAGCATTGGATTAAGGTAAGTCGTTGTAGCCTTAATCTCTGTAATTGGAAGGTTGTGGTTTTGAATGTTTACTGTACACATTTTTATGCACATGAGGTCTTCAAAACAAGATAAAGGTCACTGTCAACTTTTCAAAGTGCAAATGTTTATTAAAAATTTGGGAAGATTTTGAAATTTTCCACGATATCTACCGAAAATATTATCTAACAAAAACAAATTTTAAACCACATTTTTTTAAAAAATTAGTTTTTCAATCACGCTAATTACATTTCCATGCAATTTTTTTCTTTCATTTTAATAAATTTTTCAAAATTAATTTTATACGCAATTTGTAACATTATTTTTTTAGTGCTGATGAACAAAAATGCACATATGAATAACTGTTCCCAAAAAACATTACCAAAATTCTGGAAACACTAAAAGAAAAGTTTTAAAGGAGACAATTCACAATTTATACTCGGAGGAACTTTTGATTTATTTTTTTTATTTTCATGCTTTTTTATTAATCAAAGGGTAATTAATTATCCCAAAAAATCCATTAAAACCTTTCTTATACTTCAGTATTTGTAAAAAAAATATAATGTAATTATATAACAAATATTACGGCGAAAATTAGTTTTCGGCGTTTTTGGAAAATCGTTTGCTTTAATTGTTCTCATTTTAATTTCAAAACGTTTCTCGCGATAAAAGAATTTTTTATATGATAATATTTTATTCAAAGGTAATTTAATCCTGAGCAACACCCGGTATATCAGTTAGTGCTCATATAAAAGGAACTGCCGAAGAATGAACGTTACAACGATATAGTAACTTTCCTTGAATTAATTTAAAAATTGATTTCCTTTTAATTTCCTAATATTGCTATGTAGAGAAATGTACAAAGTTGGCGAGAAATATCTTTTGTAATTCAGAGGGTTTATGAATGCGATCTACTGTAACAAATAAATCAATATTTAGACTTCAGAGATATCAGATTATTCGTTTGATATTTATTAAATAAAAATGCATAGTATCAAAATTCGCAAACATATGGCGCAAGAGCACAAATGATATTTATCTGCATAAATTGTGCAAATGAAGGACCTTTCGTGTTACAACGTTTTTCTATTGGCAATATTAACCCGTTAATGCCCAAGTGGTATTTCGTCAATAATATTTTATATACTAATGTCGCGATATCAACTGGAGAATTATTGAGAAAATCCTGTCTAAAAAATTTATGCTTTAATGCGTTTCTACGCCTGGGGTCCCTATTTAGAGAATTAATGCAAAATATATAAAAAAAAAATATCAAAATCTAAAATTTATATGATAATCCAAAAAAAAACCCAATTTCTTCTTACAATTGTATTTACTAATATATTTGTTAAATGTAAGTAAAATAGTTGGTGAATAATTCAACAAACGTTACTGTTTCAGACTGCAGAAAAACTACTTTCGAGTCTGACTTGAAAATAAAAATGCTATATCATCAACTGAACTCTTGATATGCGCTACCATTGATAGAATATAAAAGAAACGGACACCTGAAGTCCTTTTTCGTCAAATGTATTTTTTTAAAAAAATAATTCCCGTGAATTTATGATGCATTTTTATAAGCGTGTCTGAAAAGGGACGCTCTGAATTAATGTGTTACTTGGTCAAAAATAAGAATTCGAGTTACACAGGGATATTATTTAGCTATCTAAACATCATGCCTACATTGCAAGAAAAAGCGTTATTAGTAAAAATGCTGATGCAGAACCAAATAAACTCCGTTGCGGTTGTTAAAGCATTCCGTTGAAGGGCAGCACAGTCGCGGGAAAGAAAGAATCACCCAGCATTATTCCGCCGCTGTTCATTTTATCTTAAAACAAATGTGCCAATTTTCAGGAAATAATGTCTACTATTAAATTCCATGTCTAAAAAGTTCGTAAGGGATCGGTTACATATTTATGACCGGATTTCAAAACAGCACGAAAAGTTATGCTCGGATATAAAAGTTCATTATCCAAGCTCAATAACTTTTGAAATTATAAGCAAATGAAATTTTTAGTCTTCAATGCTAAAGCAAAATTTTGAATCTTTATTGATATCTTGAGAAATAATATAGCTTTTGATCTAGAATTTTTTTTTCTGGTTATAATTTGAAGTATTCTACACATTCTGTACTTAGACTTTTGATTTAAAATTAATTTTCTTCACATGAAATATTTTATGATGTTTGATATTCAAAATTTTTTAATAGAAACACTTATAAATTTTAACAGTTATCGATGCAGATGGCTATTTCATAAGCCCATGCATGATTTTTCTGTTCAGATTTCTGTTTCAGACTAAATGAATTAAATTCCTCGATTAAAATCCAAAAGGTCCAAAGTCCTGTTGCAAACCAATTATTGCGAATTTATTAGAAATTGACTAAAAATTACAAGTCATTTCCGATAAATATCCAAAATCATTGAAGAAAAGCACGTTAGTTAGCCTTTTCACGATCGGAAAAGACTATATTTATTGCTAATTCACATCATCAAACACATCCTGTAACATATTTCTATTGAACAGATATTATAAAGGAAATAACCGTATCGTATGGGAAAAGTCGTTTTTAAATAAAAAAAAATATTTTAGTTTATCTGAAGGTAAACATATCTAGGAGGAAATTTGAATATTGATTGTTTTTTAAAGTTAATGGTAACTTCTTCATTAACGACTTGCCTGTGAATCCGTCTGAAAATGGAGTCCCACGATCAGATAACCTACAGATTTCGTCTGCGGTTCGCGTTATTTCCTGTCGAACGGGAAGATTCGATCTCGCTCGGGGGTTTGTAAGTGCATCTGTGGTTTACCGCGATGTAGAGTTAAACAGCTCACATATCAAATGGCCAGACGACACTAATTCATCCGCTCACTATAGCGCTGTGGGGATATTTGCCAATTTACGCGCCGTAGGAACGTTGCGTCTGTTCGGATTCCACCGACCACAGTCCACAAATGCGAACCTCGAGCGACTCGAAGTTTGTCCAAGCCACACGCCGTTGGAACAAGGATTTAAACATTTCTAAGTGTTACATTCAAACTTACGTCACATTTCAGCATTTTCCGTCAGGACTGTTTAAAGCCTAACGTTATAACCCACATATGTCCAAGCTCCAATAGATTTACTCCATCGCCAAACTCTTTCACCCTTTCCTTAAACATCACAGCAAACCGCATCCGCTTCCGATAAATGGTTGCAAGGCCCTCGTTATCTTGTTCTGAACCAAC
Organism: Araneus ventricosus; assembly: GCA_013235015.1. Lineage (NCBI taxonomy): Eukaryota > Metazoa > Arthropoda > Arachnida > Araneae > Araneidae > Araneus > Araneus ventricosus. The sequence continues at coordinate 59,759 of BGPR01003208.1, forward strand.
ATAAATGCGATCCCGGTGTCTGTCCACACACTCCTAAAACGGCGCCCTCAGGAATAGACTGCAGGTGGGCGACATCACTCACTTTCCCACAATCCGCGATTTTTCTCCCGGATTTTCCCTTTAGTTAAGTACTTCCGGCCCACTTACCCGTGATCGAGGTCCAGGAAATGACTACAGTGCCGTAGCTATGGCAACGGTTGAGGCAATCTGGGTGATGACATGAGGTTCATCGTGGCACTGGCCGAACCGGATTGTGCTTATTGTCCGACATGTGAGTGCCCCATTCATGTCTGCAGTCGACATCGGAGTATGATTTGAAGAGACTGGGTGTCTTCAAGATATTACAGTCTGTGAAATTTAAGTCTGTTTTCACGTTGGCTCATAATGAATTGCTGTAAATGACATTTTGGGTCCCATCTAATTTCTGAAGTATTCAATAATTAACAAAATCTTTACAAAATTGTACTCAATATAGGAAATTACCAAACGAAATCAATTATAGTTAGCAATTCTTCATTTGAAGCTGTCTTCCGAATTTTTCTAATGTCTTTAAAACAGGATGATTTAAAATGGCCTCACCAAATTAAAAGTGAAACAGAAACAAAAAAAAGCAATTATGAATTAGAAAGTGATTATTATTTTTTTATATTCACGATATTTAACATATCTTTAATATTTATCTAAAAGAAAGTTTTTAAAAATGATTTTCTTCCGATTTCTTTTGTGTTTATTTTTCTTCTAATGTAAAAACAAAAAATTTCTTTGTCCTCCTGCTCAATTCACAATGGATTCCACAGCCGCGATGCATGTGTTGTGTACGACAAGCACACTAACTAACTGCTTTGACAGCGCAGCATTACAGTTGAACATCGACACGCGTTTAAATTTGACAAGTAAACTTCATTTTAAATTTTTCTTCCTACGTTTACGAATTTATTTTTGTCAGACGATTCCGGGAGAGCTGAACTTTGATAAACCTGAAGTTACAAAATATGACAACAGAGAGAGTTAAAACGATACTTTGAAGTGAAAAATTTCCCTGTTCGTCATCTGTTATATGAAACAACTTTCGAACCTTTCACTTTCAAGATTATCAAGAATTTGACGTTTGTCAGCAGAAATTCCGTTATTTCTTGCATTTAGAAGTTAATACGGAAAGTAAAAGATGCAAAAATAGAAAACTGATTAAAAAAGATGTCGTAACAGGAAAAAAAATTCAAATCGTGAAACCATTAAGATTTCAGTACAAATTCTAGGAACTCCTAGAAATTGAATAATTCACGAAGAATGATAGTTAGAATCTAGCAAACAAAGTTAAAAATCTAATCAAAATAGTATTTAGAAAATATATGCAAATAAACATTCACAAAATTTAAAAACATTAAAAATTTTTCATAATCACCAAGCATATGAACTTGTCCGAAAGTATCCTCAAAATTTTATAAAAACTTCATTCAAATTTTCAAATACTTTGTTAACGGCATTATTTCTAATTAATGACTATCCACGTTCTACCATTCTCCGAAAGCTTTACCCAAATTTCTCCAGACACCTTCACCTTTTCATAAACATGCCAGACGACACTAAACTGTCTCTTCCAATAAACTGTTTCGGAATCCTCGCTTTCGTAGTGTCCCAACATAAACCTGAGCACAATGTCTGTTCACACACTTGTAAACAGTCAATTTTGAGGGTAGGCGACATTCTCCACTTCAGTTCCACTTTTCACACCACTTACTTAATGGGGAGACGTTTGCCAGATTTTTCTCCGGGATTTTCCCGTTAGTCGGAGCACTTCCGGACCACTTAACCTCGAACGAGTTCTCCGGTTCGAAGAAATGACTGCCTTTCTGTTGCTATGGTAACGGTTGGGGCTATCTGGGTAACGACGCGAAGGTCACAGTGACCAGACTAAATTGAATGGATATCCCTTGATGTGAGTGCTCTATCTGTGTTTGCAGTTCCCATCAGAACGTGATTTGAAGTGACTTGCGAGTCTACCAGGTATTAGTGTCTCTGAAATACCGGATGTCCACAAATTATCTTTACAACTTTGGATTTTAATAACTTAGAAAATGCACTATATAATGACAAACGGTTTTCAGCCTGTGGCAAGATAATTCATAAAGTTTCTTCTTTTTCCAGATGACGCATATTGGAGGAAACATGTGAACGCTTCAGGAGAAAGCTCAGTTGGTTCATAAAGACAAAGTCCGATACCCAAGTACAACAAAACTTTCGGACACAACATGGAAGGGAACCACTGTCCCGACCAACTATTTGGGCTTGGTATACATCATTTATGGAAACAGATACCATTATCCGTAAACAGGGGACGGGTCGACGCTGCGCTTGGGTATCGGACTTTGTATCTATGAACCAAGTACACACTGAACTTTCTCCAGTGGCGTCCACATTTTTTGCAAATCTGCGTCATCTGGAACATAAAAAAACTTTATGACTTATCTTTTCACATGTTGAAAACCGTTTGTTACTATCTAGTACAGTTTTAAAGTTTTTAAAGTCTAAAGTTGTAAATATAATTTTTGGACACCCAGTATAATATTGAGCAGTTGTTGACCGAACAAAGCTATGTTCTGTTGTGACTCGAACGATCGGTATTTTGTCTGTCGGTCTGTAAATTCGATTGTTACGCAGTCTCGACCAAACGCGTTGTTCATTTTTCTTTCGGATTCGTCATGGATACCCCTTGAAGTCCTTAAAAACTGCTATAGATTTACTACTAATGTCATTGAAAACTACTACTACGATAAGGATTTTAATTTTTTGATGCCGTTTCAAGGTGGTAGCCACTTTCTTGATTTCATTGTTTTGTACTATCAAAACAATTTTAGTCATTTTGTTAATGAGAGATTTGTATTACATCTGATTGTAAATTTGTGAAAACTAATAAAAGCAAACTTTTGTAAATAATTCGCATTCGAAGAAGATTGGCAAAACCTTTAAAGTCTGAGATGAAAGCAAATCTTAGATTTTTTAGGGGCTGGGTGGGAGTAAACGTGATGTCAACTGTTAACAGATATGCTTGTAATATAAGGGTATAGTTATACTTCGCTATTGTGAAGCTGTGTGCCTATTGTGAGGCATTGACGCAACTTGTTGCTTTTTTATACAGTTTTATTTAACTTGACTTGTTTCATGCTTTTGTGTTGGATGAAATCTTCAAGTTTAAAAAATCAGTTTGGGGAAAACCCATCATCAGAAATTATTGGACCTATTTCAAAAATTATTTTTAAAAACTAATAATGTTTAAACTGAGTTTCTTTTCTTAAAGGAAAGAGAAAATAAAAAAGGTTTTTTTCAGATATAGGTAGTCTTACTTACGGCGTTCTACATTTGCTACAGTGAGAGATTTCCATGAGCAATGGATACCAATCAGCAGAGGACGATGCTCTTTTTCTGGCCTCGTCTTTTAGTATTTTTGGAATTATCTCACACACTATTCAGTTTTTGAATTACAATTGATTTAACAAATTAAAGAGCGTAAAATTCCATAGAAATACGTCCTTCTATTTTTTTTTTCTAGCTTTAATAGTTTCTGAGGTAATGACTCTCAAAAATAGGATGTGTTCCAATAACTTACGACCCCCTAGATCACCACAACGGCGTGCTACTTATCTGAAAAACTTTTTAAAATGAGCTCTCATTTAAAAAAACTGCCCCATACAAGACAATTTCGTAACAGGATTTAACTTTTATCTATCAGCCAAATTGTTCTAACTTTAATTACAGAACCACCAATTCTTACAGGCACGCAGTCTCTTCAAATTATTCTCCGATGCCGACTGTAGACATGAATGGGGCAATCACATCTAGAAGAATCAGCACCATCTTGCCCGGCGACCGCCACGATGACACTCGTGTTTTTTCCCAGATAGCTCCAGCCGTTGCCTTAGCAACGGCAGGGCAGTCATTTCTCGGGGAAAGATGCCAGACACCTCATTCGCTGTAAAGTGGCCCCGAAGTGCTCCAACTAAAGGGGAAAATCAAGGAGAAAGATCTCGGAAACTTTCCTGGATTATACAGCGTGTGAGAAAGGGGCTGATGTCTGCCACCCCTGAGCTTATCCTGAAGGACGGAGTTCATAAATGTGTGGACAAACACCACGTCCAAGTTCATGTTGGTTCATCACGAGATAACGAGGACTTTACAACACTTTAATTGAAAGACGGTAGTTTATTGTGTGCTAAGATGTTTGCAGAAAAAGTGTATGCATCTGAAGAAGTTTGAGCAATTCAGCTTACTTTTGGATATGTGTGGGTTGTAACTGATTAGGCTTTAACTCTATATAAAGGAACGATTTTAAATGAGAGTTAGATTTGAAGAAAATGCAGAAGTAGGAAGTAATCGTATTTATTTGTAGGATTATTACGAAAAACTAATATCGTTAATAAATTTACATGTAAATGGATGTTTGTACCACAATGTTACATATTTTAGGCTTTCTATGTTTATTTCATTGTTTTAAACTAATAAATAAATCGAAATTGCTTATTTTTTTATTCTATTGAAATCAGATTCGATTAAACAGAATTTAAATAGCTCTTTCAATTTGTGCATCTTTTTCAAATGATTTTTCATAAGACGTTTTAAGTTCTTTTTAATGTACGAAAAGTTAGATTATTAGTTTTGGAGAATATATACCATATATTTCTTTTTGGATTGATTTTAAACGAACTTTTTAGAACACCGATTAGGAAATTCTGAAAAACTCAGATGGATTCATGAGATTTCTAGAATCACAGGATGCTATTCAGGGCTGGTTTAATTTGATTATTTTACCGTCCCGTTTTGACGAAACACGAGGGCTATTTTGGGACCTCCCTCGAAATCTGCCAAATGATGAGAACAACTCCTGAACTAGCACCCTTTTCACCAAATTCTGGGCCTCTCTAGGAGAGGAATGCCAGATTTAGCGTGCAACAGTCCTTCATTAAATGCGGATTTTCAGTGAAATCGGGGCTTGAACCCTCGGCCATGAAGCCACCACCTTACCACTTGTCCATCGTTGCTAGAAATTTCTAATGTCCATTCTTGATAATAATGTGATTCTGATCTTTTCTTTTCTAGTATAATGCTCTTCCAATGAAAGTCTTTGTACCTTCCTATTAGCCAGAAAACAGCTGTCTCCAAGAATGCATTTTGAAAGATTTATCAATTTTCTATTAGTACACCAGCCTTTTAATGGGTGAATGCCCCTACTAGAGTATCTTTAACCCACGAATTTGGCGAGAAAACGAAAGTTTTACGACGTAAGATTGTCGTAATTGGAGCATTTTGGCCGCTGTTGAGAAAATGGGGAAAAAATCAATCAACATTTAAATAAAAAATTAATTTTGATGGCTTCTTGAATAACAAATATAATGTTTAAGGTTCTATAGCTTTGATTATTTATCCGAAATACTTCCGTTTAGAGACTTTCGATTATCATAAAAAATTTTATCAATTTCTATAGAATAAAATAAAAAGAAGTAGTGTTAATGTATTGCAACCAAATCCCGTTAGAACGGATCAGAAGTTTTTCCTTCTGAAAATGTTTGCAAACATTTGATCTACATTAGTGGCTTAGCAGTTCGGTTGGGACGAACTGAAAAGTTCTTTATATTCGAGAGATCGTTATATTGGGGTTTGATTGTATTTTGAAATAATCGAAACCATTTAAAATGCAAGTTAAACAGAATTGGATACAAATTCATAAAGATATTTTCATAAATTAATGTGATAGTCTTCGTTGGTAACCACCGTGCAAACAAATCCGTGTCCTTCTTCCCTCTGCAAACTCTAAATCACACTTTGACACACCCCTTTATGAAAGGTTAAAGCTTAATCCAGACGCTTCCAAACTCCAAATAATTTCCTCTAACTTCTCTAGACACATCCATCTTCTCCGGAAATATTCCTAATAACAACAAACTGCCTTCTTTTCCAATAAACTGTTGCAAAGGACATCGTTATTGTGCTGAAGCAACATAAACTTGTACGCGGTGTCTGTCTACACACTCGTAAAATGTACCGTTAAGAATAAACGATAACTAGATGACATCACCCCCTATCTCACATATTCCAAAATCCGGGAAAGTTTCGGAGATCCTTCTCTTTGATTTTCCCGTTAGTTGAAACTCTTCCGCATCACTTAACAGCGAACGAAGTCTCCGGCCCCTTTTCCCGAGAAATGACTGCCGTGCCGTTGCTATGCCAACATTTGGGGCTATCTGGATGACGACGCGACGGTCATCGTGGCAATGGTAGGACCAGATTGTTGTGATTTTCCGAGATGTGAGTGCCTCATTTATGCTTGCAGACGAGTGTGATTTGAAGCGATTGCACATCTGCAAAGTATAAGTGATTTCTGAAATGTAAAGGTTCAGCAATTAAACTAATAGGGAAAAGTTTAATCCTAATGTGACAAAGTTGACTTCACTCCTAAGCTGTTCAGTTTCCTGTACTATTTAATTACATGACACACTTTATTTTTTGGAAGTGTGTAGCTGTTTTGATGCTAAAAAGAAGCATAGGAAATTTGAGATAATTATATTCTCCACATTAATTGCTGTATCGGACTGTAAAATGACTGTTGCTTCGAAGCCTAAAATTAATCTCTATAGTCCTTAATTTAGTTTATAAATGTGGAAATACCATCATTAGATAAAGGTGCGAAGTGGGCATATCAGTGAAGTGTTTGAAGAACTGTTAGTTACGAGTAAAATTTTAAGTGATACTCATTAACATTAAGTGGTGTCCCACCTTTTAAAATTAATGTGCTGCCTAAGGTTAAAGATGATAAATTTCATTTATATGAAAATAGCAAAAAAATTTGTAAAAAAATATGAAGATTTAATAGAGGGAGATATTTATTTAAAAGAATTAAATATTCATTGATTTCTTTATTTAGTTTTCTCAAGAACTGGGTGATGGTGGAAATGAGGTTTTTCATCACTGAAGAAAGGATTCTAAATAAAGACATTTGTAAAGAATTTGTCGTTACAGTGAATTAATTTAATCATGAGCTATTTAGGGAAAAGAAAATATTTATTTACAACCTTTGTACAGTATATTTTGACAAAAAGTTTCAAGTCCAAAAGAATTTCTATGTAAGAAATAAAACAGCTGTTAAGTCGACTTATGTTTCATTGCATGAACTACCTACTAGGTGAGATATGTGATGCATTGAACACTGTCTATACATATATTAGAAGATCATAAATAAAATAATTTTAATAAAGTCATAATAAAAATAATTGAAAATAGATTTCATAAGAATCTTTGTACTTTATCACCATCTGTTTAATTTTCCTAATTCAAATTTTTTCTGATAAATTTATTTCTGTTTCCTAAATCAACATTGGTTTCTTCTGATAACTTCCCTCTTACTGAATTCAATCAGAGGTAAAGAAATCGACTCTCCTCTCTTCTGACAATATCAAACACTCTTACCAGGAAGTGTCCCTCATAGCCATAATAAAACTCCTTTTATTTCTTCTAACCGTACAAAAATATAAGTTCTATTTAATTCCGATTTGGAGATTTAAAGTTCTCTTGGATTCAGCTGAATTCTGTAAATACAATTCAGTTGCCCATTTGCAAATCAATCTATTAATATTTAAAATGGAGAGAGAGCACAGGTCTTTTTATTTTGAATACCCACGCTTAACCTTAAGTATACTTCTTACATTAATTGCATCATTATTACCCTGCATTATGAAGTTACACTTCCAAGCAAATTATCGTATTATCGAAGGAAGAGCATTTCCCCATTATTGCCTTCAATCTGTAAACTCCGCTTAAACATATTTGGGAGAAAATCCAGACCTGATAAAAAAGACGAAAGTTGCATTTTAATATGATTATTCCAATTAAACGTGTCTAATGATTTGTTCTCTAAATACCAGCCATTCACCTCAGCAGAGGTAACGAAATTGCCTCTTGAAAGTAAAGAGGGACTATTTTCGACGCATTCCTCTAGAACAAAGAATTAAATGGCAAACAGCGGTGCAGAAATGAAGCTTGTGCAGGAGAGGAGCATCAGAAAGATGAAACGAAGCTTTCTTGCTTTAATTAAATCTGAAAGGACGAAACAATGCTCGATTGTTTCCCAGCTCTTCTGTTCGAGAGATAAAGCGCGCAATGAATGGGATGGAGCGTTTATTCAACACTAAGTATTTCTTAGAATTGAGAATTGCGAGGATTTTCCTTTGCTCAAAAAGTTTTGTCTTTCAGAAGTGTAATACCAGTAGAGCTCCAGCCTCATTAAATTATTTTATGTTTAAATGAAGATGTTTTCATGCGCAAGAAACTTATGTGCGGAAGCATATCTCTCTTCTGAAGCAAGTTTGTTTCTTCAGAATGAAGAGATAAATCACTAAGGCAAACACTGAAAGAAAGAGAGCCAATGAGTGAAACTGATGAAAAGGGAAATGAAGTTTGTTGACATTAATTAATCGTGAAAGAATGGAGTGATTTCAGTTTTTTATAGCCTTTGTTTTAGAGAGATAATGAGAGCATAATGCGCAGTGAATGGAATGTAGGATTTATTCCACAGTGTGCGTTGGTGGGATTTGGAACCTGGAACTTTTCTTTCACCGATTCTAGAAATTATTATTAAGAACTAAATGTCTTCATTTTTGTTTTCAGTTGCTTATTGGAATGATCGACAGTTTTCATACCCTTTAAAATCGTAAATGATTAGTTTTATTATTACTTTTTTGAATTTTAACTATGTAGTAATGTTGACTTTCGTATCATTTCAGGATTATTATTCTTCTTGCAACAACAACTTACGTTTTTCTTTTTGATCCTAAATTTTGAAGATTCTAACAATATTAACTAAATACTAGTAACTAGCTGATATCCCGGCGTTGCTCGGGATTTATATTTTTTCATATGCACGCTTCCGGTTTTTTCTCTATGAATATTGTCATTACCTTTCCCTAATAAATCTCCTTTGAATCCTATACTGTTGAATTATAGCTTTTAAATCTAGCCTTTTTTCACCTTATGGCTGATAACTCGAAACTGAGCGGGATCCAAATTTTTCATACGCCCTGTTCAGTTTTTTTTCCCTACAAATATTTTCATTTACCTCTCCGAAGAAACGTAAATCTCCTTTGAATCTTTTCTTGTTGATTTAAAACTTTCAATTCTAGCTTTTTCGGTAGTTTCAATTCTAGTTTTTTTTCTAGCTTTTTTTTACTAGCATAGATTTCTAGCTACTTTATAAGAGTGTGGTTTGAATGAAAACATGAGAAGTTTGGAAAAAAAATTTTCTTCTAAACTTTTAAACAATATACCGCTTAATAATTAATAAGACTTACAAAAGAATAAATACAATATACAGAATTTTCCCGCTTTTTCAATATGTTGATTAAAAATTTAAACATAAAAAAAATCGTTAGAAACATAAAACCTTAATAAAACTATACGTTTCAATATAAAACATCAAAAGACAAAAAAGAGAGAGGAAGGGAAAGTTACAGAAAATGATTTTTTCCGATATTTATAAATTAAAACATGATAGTATAATAGGTCTTGCAAAAATAAAAATTAATAAAAAGTAAACGGATAAGAAATACAACAAACTTCCTTTAATACGGCTCAAAAGAATAATATATAAAGACATATATTAAATAAAAATTAATAAAAATGAAGGAACTGATAAATTAAACACCGGAAACAAAACTTTTCTTTTTGCGCGTATTTTATAATACGGGAGAAAAAAGAAAATGTTCAAAAACGCCCGAATTTACCACTTAAAACTACTAATCCATCACTGATTCAAATTTAGTTCAGTTAAGTCAAACGGTCTGTAAAGTGAGTGTAC
>BGPR01003208.1:79089-144952 GCA_013235015.1 Araneus ventricosus
AGGATTTTGGCACACGTTACTGCGACAGTGCACTTTGTTGATAAGCCATTTTACGAACATCGGCATTTTTTACTACCCTGTCCCAGCTTTTATGCATTTTAAATAATAACCTTTATCTTTAAATGTTTTTTTTCACCAGGTATAATTTTTTTTCACAATACCCCATCGACCTCATGCTCACCAGAAACGCAACAACTTCTTCCTTCCCCAGCAGCAGTTTCCATACATACTTAGCTGCATTATATTTACCTTTATTTAATTTGCAGTATGTATATGAGATTCCTCCTTCAAATGCAAACCAGTCACCAGAAGGTAAGTTAATCTTCCTCTTCCACAACTTCTGTTTCAAAAAAAATTAATAAATCCATTTTGATGACTCTTTTTTGGAATCACCTAGATAGGTAAAATTTAAGCTTTCAAGCTCTAAGAAAACCCGGGCATACTGAGATCTGACACAATGTATAAAGCAAAGGTTTTTTATCATTGCAACAAAAATGTTTCAAATGCACGAATCTGCTGTTCTAAATTGTCATATAATGCACACAAATTATTCGAGCAAAAATTTGAATTAGCATTCTTCCGAACTAATTTTAATAATTCTCTAACATAAACTTCTACTTGTAAATCGTTACGACCAAATCGAGTTTTTAAAAGATCAATTGCTTTAAGATAATTATCGCCAGTTGGGTTTTCAGTCACTTCTCTAGCTCGAGACCTTTCAAGGTAGATTTTAAAAAATATTGAAATTTATATGAGTTATCAATACTAGAATCATCATGAATTATTTCAAATTGGCTCCAAAAATAAAGTCAATCATTAATATCGCCATCAAACTTTCGTAATTCTAATTTAGGGAATTTCAACCTACTTTTTTCACTAACAGGATTTTCCGCAGAATGAATTATAGAGTGACTGTGAGTTGAATGCAAAATAGTACTTACATTATATTTTGGATAATTGATAATCATTATAGCTTTAGTTTCAATCCGTAAAGCTTTATAACAGAAATCTTCAACAATTTCAAGTTCCGCTTTAAATCCCTCTCGGGAAGAATTTCAAGGATACTTGCTCGCGTTATTTCCAAACCATCAAATTCACTTCCAAAACATTCAGTTCGACTTCCTGTTCGGAAGTATCAACACCTTCCAAGACTATTAGTTCTTCTATTTTATTATACGCTTTCGAAAAAGCAGCTCTGTCAGTTTTCCGCGATTTTTAAGAGCTTCTAGATTAGCCATAATCGCAATTACAGTCCCGCGAGTGTACCAAAAATATTATGTTAGGTTATACAAAGAAAAAACTCATTACGCTAGCAGCGTATCAAAAACTGTAATTGCTTAATGGAGAAATAGCTTTTCAAAAAACCGTGGCTTTAAAGCAGTTCTAGATTCATATACGAAAACTAACCAGACATTTTCAATGCAAGAAGTTTATTAGTAGAACAAGGAAGTTAAACAAAACACTTCAACCAACAGTTATAAAAGGATACAGTACACATATGTATATATTTGTATGCATGTATATATATATATATATATATATATATATATATAGCGTGCACACAAATATTTAATACCTGAATTAATCCAAAAAAAACCCTTGGTTATGACATCCCTATAGAGTTCAAATATTCATATGTTGGAGTTCAAAGAATTATTCGGTTAGAGTATCGAAATATTCGGTGTCAACTCTTGATTGAACTTTTACTTGGAGACTTACAATTTCGATATTCTAACTGAATTATTCTTTGCACTGATGTAATTCATTTGCTTTCGTGGAACCAGAGACGTGCCTTCTGCTGCGCGGTAGCCATTTTCACACTTGCATCGGATAGCGGAGATTTAGTGCGACGTAACGGCACGTTACCTATCTGAAAAACTTTTTGAGATACCCTCTCATTTAAGATACCGACTAGGTTGAAAAAGCGATTTTCAAAGAAAAATTCAAAGTCTTTTATATGATCTAAAATTCTCCCAAAGGTAATAAAAAAACTTTGATCTTGCTTGTCCACTTGTATTATTATCCCCCACTATGCCCAGCAGCGTGTTAGCAGCATTAAAAAAGCTGATAAAAAATTGAATCATATCATCCATACTCATTCAGCTAATTGGAGATATTTCCTAATATACTTACTACTTTGATAACAAATTTCAAAGAAAAATTGATGAAACAAAATATGCAAAATCCATTGGGCTTAGCTTTAAAAAAATTAAGAAAATCAAGCAAATAAGCATTTGTAGGAACAATGAAAATGGTTTGAAATTCATTTCAGCAATGAAAAGTATTGTTTTTAATTTTGTCTAAAAATATATATAACGAATTTAATTAAATTCCATACGGTGTGAAAGTCACTTTTGTGCTATAATTTCGGTAGTTGGCAAAGATAAGGAAAAAATTATTTAGTATTAAAACGGCTCCGAGGTGCATATTCCCGCCCTCCAATTTATATTTTCACACATGCACACATTTCCCTTTATTATTAGTAGAAATATTATATTTTATAAGGCATTATTCTTTCTTTTTTCTAGTCTCTTTAAAAATGTTAGAAAACGATTTTTAAAAAAAGATTCTACTTTGTTTAACTTTTAAACCTTGATTTGAAATAAAAAATTGTTGATAAAAGAAATTTTATTTTGGTCTCACACATATAATTTATCATCATTTTCAATATTTCTTTGAAAGAATCAATGTACCCCAAGATTATTTGACTGTCTATTTAATATAGGGTAGATACATGCAAATCCATTTTTTAGAAAATAAATATTATAACTATTTTTTTATATTATTTACGACTAAAACTCAACTGAAATCCAATATTAGAGTAACATAACATAACACCACTCCATGCCCCTGCAACTATAACCATATGGTTATTTAAGCAGTGACGTGGTCATGAAGTGGAAGAGAAATCACAACACCCGAAGGGGTGACCTCTCTTAAAACTTGACAATTCTCTATGCCGCTGCCCTATTAAAAACGCAACAAGTCTACAAACATTTACAAGAGCATAAGGAAGGATTACTATTGTGCTATACATTAAAAAAATATTTTGGAAACACGGAAAAATAAAACCTTGAAAAGCACAAAATTGCACAGTTATACATGAAATAGCTGGAAAATAATAAAAACAAAATGCAATGGAAAAACTATGCGAAGAATAAAAAATACATTAAAAACAGAAAATGAAAGGAAAAAGATGAAAAACAAATTAATACAGTAATAAAAATAACATAAAAATGTACACAAGAACAGAGAGATGGGCCGCACAGTATTTAAAAAAGTTTGATTTTGAAGAGGAGTTAAATATTAGAGTAACAACTGTATAAGTACAGTGCATTAATTTTAATTATTACTATTGGTAAGACCTTTTCTTAGCTTTCCCCGAAAAAAGTATATCAATGTCCCCTGTCTCCCCTTATACCTTTTAATATGCATACGCTGCAATATACATTTAAGACATGCTTTTTTAAAACTGGATTTGATTCGTTTTGCCTAATAGAATTAATTGCCTAAAATGGTAATAAATATTTTTTAAGAGACTATTATTACAACTCTTCAAATATGCATATTTTCTTAATAAATAGGCAAAATTATCTTCCATAAACCCTTTTACTGGCAATATTGTAGGTAATGTGTCACTATGGCGTCATTTTTATGCAGTGCATGTAAGAGTCTTCTTTTCAGAGCCATTTATGGCATTTATACAACGTAATTGCATGTCGACCGAAAGAATATTTTGATTCTTAGAGCTTTTTAATGATTTCGGCGATTTACACAGAAATTCCAGTAAGTTATAGGACTTCTAACAAAAGGTGTTGGCAATGGGTTATGATGGCACAGAAACAACTTCGATGAATTCTGCACTTTGAACGATCGCTAATAAAATTGTCAACACATTAATATTTCTTTACCACTTTTTCTTTTTAAAAACATTAAATAAATTTTTCAATTTTCTCACTGGAAGTATTATAGGATTTGAAAGATTTCCTAGGTGAATAACGGTTGGCTTCTCAGATGCAGGCTAAAGAACTGTAAATATATTATTGAGAAATTCTCAGTTTGTGGAATTACATTATAAGTTCAGTTTGTCTATATTCCATCATATGCGGATTCTTTCCTTTTAGGAAAAATCACCGGCCACACGCATTAGTTTCTACAAAATAACCCCGGTCAACAATATGTTAAATACAAGGCCTCTTGCACTTTCCTCATTCCGGAGATGGGCCCTTTGCCGCCGAGCGCTCCGCCAACTCATTCATCAACCCATACAATGACGTCTATAAATTTAGTAACTTTTCAAAATTAATTTAATACATAATTTGTAACAATTCCTTTTATTGTTGTTCGTCGTAGTATACCTACCTATTAATACGCAGTGTTATAATGTACATTCCAATTCTAATAGATCTAATAATAATTTTCTTCATAAATACACAAAACGACCTTCCGTGAACTATTTTACCACTAATATCGTTCCTAAAGTGCGAATATGGCATCATCTGCCTCCAGTGTATGATAGCACTATCCTCAGAGAGGTTTCAATCAGGAATTTGATAAACGTTCGCTGCGCCCTCATTATTTGAAATAGCCACTTTGAGTTCTGCAATGTCAAACGACAGCCAACCTCATTGGCTATGCTGAATCATCGATATTCATAAAGGGAATTTTATTGTTCCATATTACATGTAGCGGAACTATTATATTAGTTTGATTTATTATGGAATTATGACAAGTACATATTTAGCAAATTTGACATCATACAAAAAAATACTATTTTTCAAGATTCCTCGGGATCAGAAAGATAATGATTTTTTCAAAATTTAATTGAATTAAATTTTAATGAATGAAAAATTTATAACATTTTAAAAATTATACTTTCACTTTTGAAAACAAAAAATAAACTTTCTTTTGATTTTTCTGCAATTCCTATAGCATTTTAAAATGCTTATTATTCCTTAAAATTTTTGTAGTCGTATATTCTTATAGATTGATTGCTAAGCAATTATGATTTGAATTTAAAAATATATTAAAATACTTACAGATAATTATTTCCCTTATGCGGCTGTCCAAATCGCATTATTTAGCTATAGGATTTGGCAACATCTGCAGTAGCTAATCACATGGTTTCAATTTCAGATTGTAAACAAACAAGTGCGATTTTGTTTTAGACTCCTTTTCGATATGTTAAACATGAATCTCAGCCGTACTGTTAAATCTATATATATAATTCTCTTACGTGGCGATAAAAAAGGGTCGAATTTCTTAATCGCCGTTTGGCAACAACTAGCAAGTTTGATTTGTTTACATCAGCGGAAAGTCCGAAGTCGCTTCGTGTGATCACGTTTATTGAAAACTATTTTTATTAGTTGGAAATTTCTAAAAATAATGAATTTAAGTCGTGCTGTTGGATATATTATCCGAAATGAACAAAGGCGAACTGAACGGAGCCAGGAAACAGTTCAGGAATCCACTGTAAGGCGAAGTATTTGAAACGAAGCCGACAATCGCCGTCTCCCAAAACGTGTGTGTATTCGAAACGATGTTGAGGAGCATAATTGTGGAACTATGTCCGAACAGTGCGGTTTTTGTGGGGCTGTTTATTGGAAGGAAGAGAAAAATACTGCCCATAAGTATACAAAATGTTTCCATGATGGAAACGTTCAGCTACCGGCATTTCCTGATGCACCGGAACTATTGAAAGCATTGCTAACTGAAAATTCACCTGATTTTAAAAATTATCGACAGCGAATTCGGGAGTACAATTTTGCCTTAGCATTCGCTTCGATGGGAGCACAAATTAAACCACCACGTGGAACTGGACCATACTGTTACCGTTCACATGGTCAAGTGTACCACAGAGTTCCCCCCTCTATGCAAGTGACCAACATAAAGAAAGTTACGAACAGCTTTATATATTTGACTCCAGTGAAGCAACAGAGAAACGTTTGAGTAACAATCAAAATTGCTTGCAACATGTATTTGAAAAACTTGATTTTATGTTAAGGGAAAACAATCCCTTTGCTCAGTCTTATCTTCAAATGCACCGATTGGTACAAGAGCACCCAACTACATCAGTGAAAATGGTATTTTTGGAAGATAAAAATTTTGGATATGCGGAGCTATAATGCTCCTACTTTATGCACTGAAGTAGCAGCTATATTTGTATGTGATAATGAAGAGCTCCCAG
The DNA here is from genome assembly GCA_013235015.1 of Araneus ventricosus. Taxonomy (NCBI): domain Eukaryota; kingdom Metazoa; phylum Arthropoda; class Arachnida; order Araneae; family Araneidae; genus Araneus; species Araneus ventricosus. Next base: position 85,277 of record BGPR01003208.1, read on the forward strand.
CCAACAGAGACATTTGTGTGTACCCAGTTGGGGATACATGCCAAAGCGTTTCACCTTTAAATCAATGCTGTGATCCAATGTCCTATCCTTTGCTATTTCCTAGGGGCGAGTGTAATTGGAACACTGGAATGGAACATGTAGAAGAAAGGAGAACAGCAAAGCGCACCTGTGTCACTCAACTACAATATTATGCATACAGACTTTCCCAGCGAAATGGTTTCAGTATTTTGCACAGTAGTGGTAAGCTTTTTCATCAATATATTGTTGATGCATATGATAAAACCGCTCACGTTTACATTTTTTGCGACCAAATCAAAAAGATTTGCGAATTGAACTTTATCGGGGGCTTTTAGATGCTTTAGAGTGTCGAGCACATAATGAAAATATGCGCACTGGAAAACTTATAATACTGCCATCTTCTTTCCAAGGGAGCCCACGTCATATGCAACATAATTACCCAGATGCAATGGCTATGGTACGCAAGTTTGGTAAGCCGGATCTCTTTCTGACGTTTACTTGCAACCCATCTTGGTCTGAAATTTTAAATAGCATGGAGGGAGTACAACGTCCTGAAGACCGACCTCATATTATTGTACGTGTATTTAATATGAAATTAAAAGAACTTTTAGAAGATATTTGCAAGCATGGAATATTTGGAACTGTTTTGGCCTATCTATGTATATAATTCTCTTACGTGACGACAAAAAAGGGTCGAATTTCTTAATCACCGTTTGGCAACAGCTCGGAAGTTTGTTTTGTTCACATTCGATTCGACGATTGTAGCTTGATTTGATCCGAGACCACGAAATTTTTAAAAATAAGTTTAAGTCGAGCAGATTCAATTATAAATCGAAATTGTCGAAAAAGAGAACTGTTGAGGAATCTTTCCTAAGACGATCCAATCTGAATGTACAAAATAGAGTCAAGCGTTGTTGTGTATAGAACGAAGTTCCCGAACTATAGGAACATAGTTGACTATGATAGGACTCTGTTCTTTTATCCATGTAGCGAACATTTTCTGATCATTATTTCTGTGAGAAAAAAGCATGTTTAAAATTTTGGTGTCAAAAGCAAGAATTTTAGAATTTTTTAAATTTAAAAAAAAGATTATTTTACTATGAAGGTAAAAGTAAATAATTATTATGGGTTATAATTATAAATAGTGAATATGAACAGATTTAGAGCCATTTGTCACTTTAAAGGTTCCTTTTTAAGCAAAAAGTTTGTGAAATGAGTTAACTCATCTTTCGAAAACTTAAAATTTCTGAGTTTTTAACACAAAAATATCTACCCAGCTAGAAAAGTTATATCTTTCTTGTCTAAATAATTATTGCAGAGAGTGTGCATACATGTGGCAAAGCTTTTCTGAGCAACAAGTCATTGAGAAGTGTGGATATTTAAAAGTTTGTTGGAATGAAGTCAGGGCTAATGAAACTGTTCAAAAAACATTCAATTCTGTGTACCGAGAAGTTTTAAGTGCCTGATTTCTGAATAATGAAAAACATTTTTATTTGTAAACATCTTATCATACATTTTAGCATTTAAATTTCTTTTGAACATTTACATATATATGGTATAAAGGTAAAATTTTAATTTTATAATTTGATTATTTAGTTTTTAGTAATTAAAAGTTTAGTTTTAGTTTTTTAAAAATAATTTAGTTAGAACTTCCTACTATTCAAATAATTTAAATTTACTTTTAATAATTAATGTATTTATAATTTCCTATTACTAGCAGGCACTTATAACTGTATAGTGAGCGAGCGAAGCACGCAGGGATCACGTAGTGATCCCAGAAGAATCACAATGTTATTCTTGGGGGTTGACGAGCAAACGAATGGATTGAATATGTATATACCTGCTTTCATACAATTTTTTTTGTAGAGCACAATCTTCAGTGTTGTATATTATTTTATATATGAATGTATTAAATATGTATATACCTGCTTTCGTAGAATGTATTTTTTCATACAGCACAATCTTTTGAATTTGTTTCTGTGGTAGCTCCCAAATGTGAAATATTTCATTGTGTTTAGTGGGAAGTTTTTTGTGGTTGATTGTCAAGTGTATTTTTTTGCTTTACATTTTTAATTTGTTTCAATGCTGTATATTATTTTATATATAGGAATTTATTGAATATGTATATACCTGCTTTCGTACAGCACAATCTTTTGAATCTGTTTCTGTGATAGCTCCAAAATGTGAAATATTTAATTGTGTTTATGGGGGAGGTTCCTGATGCTTTCACTATATAAAAAACGGCCCTTTTCAGGGCCAAAAAATTTTATTCCTTCTTGATTAAGGTGAAAGTATTAAAAGGAAATCAGCTTTACTTTGTAATTTTTTATTTGAAGAAAAATATCTTTTTTGAGGCTAAAAAATTTTATTCTGTGCTGATTTAAGTTAAAGCATCAGAAGCAAAATAAAGCTGATTCATATATATATATGAAGATTTTAGAATAGCTTCTAGGACACACAGTGTCTTCATTATAGAGAGCAAAGCGAGCAGGGTTTGCGTAGCAAACATGGGAGGATTGCAATGCAATCCTCCTGTGGGTTGGCGAGATTTAGCGAGCAGGGGGCAAAGCCCCCTAGTATAATCGAAAAACTGTATGAAAACGAATTCAATTAAAGAAAGTTTTTTTAAGGCCTTCAGGAAGAAGAAAAAATAATTTGCTTTGAAATACTCAGCGTGCTTATGATTCAAAAAACTCAGCGACCTTCTGTGGTCCAAAGCTCATTTATACGTTCTTACATTTGGCTGGAATGATGTAGTTAGCAATTGCTGTTCGCCTCGTAGGAGCAGTTTATGACTCACATGATCATCAAATCTTCCGCTTGCCTAAGCTGGCAAAATGTAAACAAGTTTTTGGTTTTGTGGATGATCAGCGCTGATGTACAAGATAGCTGCCTTCTTTATTAATAAATCGAAACAATTTGCTTTTAGGATACTATTTAAATATCTTGTGACATTTATTTACTTTTTCAGCACTTTCATAATTTTCGTTGTTAGTTTCATTTGAAGGGTAAATTTGTCTTCTGAATGCTAACGAAATCAAGAAAAACCCTTCTCAAAACCAACAGATTTTCTTCTGCGGTGATTTAATTTAAAGCATCGAAAGCTGATCATTTGAGCTCAACTATAATTGATTTTTAAAATAACTGTTCTGGAATGCATCGTGTCCTCATTGTAGCAAACGAAACGAGCAGGGCTTGTGTAACAAAAATGGGTTAGATTTTTTTATCATTCCTATTGGGGGTTGACGAGGGTTAGCAAGCAGTGGGATGAACCCTCTAATTGCAAAAAATTATCGTTCTTATCATTATTGTTCCTACCATTGTTATTCATTGTGAACTTTTATTATAATTTACACGTTATAATTTTTTATCAGTAAAATTAGGAAGTAGATTAAATTTATATATTAATATAGGCATACCACCGTAGAACACTGTACGGGTATCACAGGGGAGTGATGTGGAACCTGGGGGTTATCTGGAGGCCAGTTATGGGTACTCGAAAGTAATCTTGGTAATGGCGAAAAACACAGAAGTTAAGAATATTATCAAACTTCCATTTCTCAAGTTCGCATGAAAATAGTACAAGTCCGAAAGCATATTCACGAAATAAGAAAATGGAAGATGTTGATTAATATCTAGTATTTGTTAGGTCTCATCGTAAGTTAATGCGAAATTATTTCGGTGCTGTTTTTTTCATTTGTTTTGACGTTGAAGTATTACTACTTCAAAAAAATGGAATCAATCATAATAAGTCAAAAATCAATCATACAAATTTTATCACAAAGTTTATTAGAGTCGTTTAACTCGTAACATAAGTCGTTGTTTAAGTCATTAACGTTGTTAATAGACATGACGTTGTTAATAAAACCTCTTTTTTGTTTCACATTTGTATTAAGTATACATAGTTATATCCTATACAAAGCTTTCTAAATTACAATTACCTGTTGTGAAATAGAATAAATGTAATAATTCAGTATCTTTGTATAGCGTCTTTATGCAAATTTCAGCTCCATTTAAAGAAGTACTTCTATTTTTATTAGTACTTATTTTTAATATAGATATTTTTGCGATGAAAATTAAATTATTGATGATGATTTCTATAAAAAAATATAGGAAGTTCTTCTAATAAGCATATTAGATAATATTTTATTAAGAATATTATAATATTTTGATCTGTTTTAATTTACGCAACTAGAAAGTTAATTCTTAATGACTTTCTTAGATACCAAATTATTTGTTATTGATTAGAAATCCTCTTAGGTGAATATTGCATTCATAATATGAATCATATTATCACTTATGAATATATGTCGTATTTCATTACTGCATTACAATGCAGCGATGTTTTTGATAAAAAGAAAATGGTGTGTATGTGTTATATAAATTCATTCTTGTAGAAATTTGATTGTTCTTTTAGACACTCAGTTATTGTTGGAGCTGTTCTGCCTAAAGGATGGCTGGAAAGTAAGAAGAATTGTGATTTAAAGATGTGATACTAATGCTGTAAGTATGAGGAGGAGATTTATGCCTTCCACTACCAGTACAGAACATTTATGTTCTTCAGCAGCATTAGTTACACTGGTGATAATCAAGAGGTCTTCATCTTCCGTAGCTTGCTTAACTTTCTAGTTTAACACTGAGCATAGTTATAATTCTTCCTTTATTACCGTCATTAGAGATGAATGGATCTAGAGGAATAGTCACCTTCACCAACTCACTGAATACTACATCCGGTGCCGTATGTCTTTTAGCACGTCTAAGTCTTTCAGCTGTCTTGGTTGTTTTCTCTGGAAGATCTTGATACCCATCAGAAACGACAGTAGTGGCTCCCTGACAGTAATATTTTTTTATGTAAGCAACATATTTGCCTAAATTTGCTGAAAAGTTCTCACTATTCTTCCAAATTACTCGATGTACCAGAAATCCACCATCAATAACGTAGGCTGACGTTGAGTTTGTCAGTTATTGAGGTTAATAAATTTTAAAATCAGATTTGTAACTTTCTCTCATGCCGCATTTGTGTAAATGAGACAATGCATAAGGTGCAAATTCATAAGAAAAGTAATGCTGCAACTCAGTCTGATTACTTCATCAGAGCGATTTTGCGGAAAGCGTTTCCGGATTCACGGGAATCTCTTCATTTCCGATTTTCACTTTGGATTTAAGTCCTCGGAGAGACGTCACTCTTTTTCTCCTTACAAATTTGACTTCCTCGAAGATTTTCCAAACTATGCAGATCATAGAAGAATTTCGACATTCAGAAGCTCTGCAGCAGTTTGTTTTTTCGTCTTACAGAATGCCAGTACTGTTGGATATCAGAAAATATGAGTCCGGAAATGTATGTTGAGACTCAAACCAGGCCACAAGCTTTTGAACATTAACAGAGAAATCAGCAGAAATATTCTCAAACATATTTTTCCAGAACTTCGAGAATTTGAGAACAGTATCTTGTGCTTAGCTTCGATGTGTAGTGACGATTATCTTGAATATCTTTTTGTCTTCTTCCCATTTACTATCTTGGATCGAAATTTGATACAAATCTACACTTTGGGCGTCGAAACACTAACAAAATTTTATTTATCTAGATGTTCTGTTTTTCAGTAATTATGGTTACACACACACACACACAGACAGAAAGAATGAAAATGATATGATCCTTTTAGGGATATGATTTAAGGGTATGATCCGAAATTTTTACATATATCTAGAATTTTAGAGTAAAAAATAGTGAAGTTCATCTTTCTAGCTTCTTCTGTTTTTATAGCTTTCACATATTCACGAATAGACAGACCGTCAACCGTTTGATGGATTTTGACTGATACGCAATTCTGGTGACGAAATCACGGTTTATAGAAAATCTTTTTTAGATTTTTAATTAATTAAAAATTAATTCATTTGGTAAGGTTTTTTCCCGATAATTTTAAATCACTTTATCGCACTGAAAACTTTTTTAAATTCTAATTTATTTTTTCACGGTTTAGTTTTCATTCAATATTAAATACACAAAGAAACAAATATCTAAGCATCGTAATAAACAATTTATAATTTATAAGAAAAAAGATATTTGTAAATAAGGAAATTACAATTTTAATGACTAAATTTTTTTAATGAAAATATCTGAAACAAATCTTAGTTTCTAATAAACATAAATATACCTCACATTTCTCACACCGAGTTTTAGAAGTGCTTTCTTCTGGAATAAGGGGTATTTCTGTATTTTTAGAAGGCAAATGAAACTTCACGGATCATGCAATATCTGGTTGTTCGCTTTCCATTCTTTCTTCCATAATAGAAATTGCAGCTCCTTCACGAAATGTCGGATGGCCTCTTTCAATCCCCTGCTTCTTTAGAAAATCTCCCTGTATTTACTCCGACAGTGTCTATTGTGTGCAAATGCCTTTCCTATACTGATTATATTCAAGGAACGACCACCCATTATTTCCCACGATCATTAGGAGTGGCGGTATTTTTAGATGTACATACGTGATCGCTGATACTAGCGTCAGTTTTGACGGCTTTTGTACCTAGTTTCTTTGTCCGAACTGAATAATTACAAACATATGTGCTGACACCAGATTCTTCTTGCTTCCCCAATAGTAAACTAAGGAGGAGGATGGGATTTCAATGATAGAGGTAAATCCAAGTGTGGAACTTTCTGTGAGTAGTCTCCTTTGTTACGGAGCTTTCAAAGAGATCCTTCAAAATACTTTGAAAGAGCTTGTCACATTTGAGTGCTGATACGGTAGAAACGACAATGCGATTTTCTCGAGAAATACTGAAGACCTTTGGAGGCGGTGGGACATATTTCGTGAAACTCTTTAGAAAAAAAAGCTAAAAGCAGAAAAAATTGTTTATATGTAAAATATTTCATTTTTAGGTGATAGGAAATGAACCATGTTTTTTTTAAGTTAAATTTTTTTTCTTAATGTAGTACCCATTTCAAGTCTTAAAGCCGTTACTTAGTGATACAGTCGAAAGGAAACACCGATGTGTGCACAGGATCACGCGAGAAGACACTACAGAAAGGAAGTCGATTTTCGGACAGTGAGCTGAAATAAAGCCGAACTCGCATGATCGTGCGGGTAAACAAATATTAGGTCTAAGAGTAATTATATTAACTCTTAACTAACATATTTTCCTCTTTTTCATTTATTTAAACATTAAATTCACAATTGGTATTTGAGCAATTAAATATGTATTAATAATGAACTAATTGCGACAGATAAATCATTTTAATGTTTAGAGCGAAATTTTTGAAAACAGATTTAACGAGATTATAATTGAAATATGGATTGTCTCTGCCGTCTATTGAGAAAACTAGACACTATTGATATTCTGGGAACTAGAACAGTCGTTACTTTCCGGCATTTATTAAATGCAACTCTCCAGGAAGCAGAAATGCTAGCTTATGTCTAATTTCGGTCTTAAAGGTACCACGGTAACCTATTGCCAATCAGAAACGCTAAGTTTCCAGCGAATGACGTCATCATCGCTTCTTCCCTTCCCTTCCTCTGAATGCGTAGTTTCATTTAAGTTCGAATGATTCCCACAGCATTAAACAACTCTATAACTTTGAAACAGGTGTTCTGACAATAGTTGATTTTTACACCACTAGATGGAGCCACAATGGATTGACGTCAAAACTGACAGAAAATTTGCCTACCATATCGCCTGGCATACTACTATTGTTTCACTAAAAAATATTGTAATGGTTCATGAACCCTCAGTTACATATTATAGATTAGATAAGAGTGCGGTCCCTGAACACCTGGTGCACACATTTCTCAACTGAAAGTATTCTAGGTTTATAATGTATTGTTAACCCTTTCGAGAGTGCAAACAATTTATTTTTCAATATCTAAATGATAGTAACGAGTGTACAAATCCATAAGAAACGAATTAAAAATAAAGCTGCCATCCGTTGTCTTTGTGACATACTGAAAAAGCATATTTTTTAAATAAATCATCAAGTCTACCGCCGAGCTAAGAACATTCTTCTTGAAAAGGTGGTTTGGACGAGAAATCACCACCCTTGGAAGAGTTAATTTATAAATTATTTTATGAAAATTTGAACAAGATTGCAAAATTTTCTCTTTGTGTACTACGTAAGCGAGAAATTAAAAAGTGAGGACACAACGGAAAGAGTGAAAAAAATAGACAAATTGCAAGTTTGAAGTTAAATATTTTAAAACATTAGGGAAAACACTTTCCGACTTTTTTCTCCCACGGCCCTCCCCTCAGATATTAACCATACACAGTTAAGAAACTAAATAATTCATAAAATATCGTTTTATATAAATTTACACTAAAAAAAAACTGGTGAGTTTAAATACTATTTTTATGCAGTAAAACTAACCAAATTCAGGAAACAGCATTATTTTCGAATTAATTTTTCAAAAGAATTTAACCATTATTTCTCTAAATTCTTTCTGTTTACTGATATTAAGCGATATTCATGAAGCTTAACTTTGCAATCCAATTTGTACATGCCAATAGAAAAATAACTAAATTTAGAAATTCCTGCCTTTTGAGTGTCTGTAGCGCTCCCAGCTTAGGGAATAAAAAATAAACTGCAATCGAGAAGTCAAAAAATCTAGAAATCTCTAAAATAATCTAGAAGTCAAATTCTTAAGGGATGCATCAGTCCGCCACTGGATGTCTTTGGAAAATCAAACTAAAAAGCCTTTCATTACAAAAATTTATTTCTCACAAGACGACCCAGACTCACATACATTCTGCTGCTGCCGAGATCACAACTACTACATTTGATCACAAAAATCTTCTCGCAGGCTGACGCATACAGCGCAGTCTAGCGGCAGTTATATTTCGCTTCACTTTACAGCAATATATCATATCCTCTTCAATATGATAAATATAATACTTCCAAAAATTCCTTGTTAAACAGGTTAACGGAAAAAATTTGTTGTTATAGGCAGAGTGGATTGAAAGGCGAGGATTTTTCTTCCAGGATTTTTTCACCCAGATCTATTATTTCTGCCTTGGCAAACGGTATTAGGCTTGCTTTAGAAAATAATTTCTAAAGCATTTTTTGCATTTCCTTGCAGTGTTTTTTAAGTATACCAGATTGATGGGACTTTCTACGAACAAACAAATATATTTTGCTTTCAACATTTTTTTTTTATTTGAAGTAAATAAGTAACTCAAACTGAATTATTGTTAGCAAAATGAATTAAACATAAAAATTAAACTTTAAACAAGAATATTTTCAGAATATAACGATTTAAAAAAATCTTCTTAAAGAAAAAATATTTATATTTTTTTTAAATCTGTATATAACTATACGATGAAATACTTAAAAACAAAAGTGATGAAAGTCACATTCTTGTCATCATAATTTTATGCTTTATGAAAGTCCTTTCTTTTTTAATAATATTTAAAAAATAAAGTACAAAATTAACCACCATAGCTATAGATAACAAGCAATTTGGGTAGAGATAGAAATGCTAGCCTTTAAAGCTAATATCTATTAGTATATAGAGTTTTAATTCGCCCAATTTGAAATAAAAAACACGAAATTTCTTTTGTATTAAGAAATTAGGTTTATTAACAAAACAATAACTTTGAGAACATATGGGTAGGGTACAACTACGAAAAAGTAGAGATATAAAAAGAAAAAATCAATATTTATAGTTTTGGCTTGTGAAAAGGCCGCGGTGGCCTAGTGGTAAGGTCCCGACTTAGGGGCCGGAGGGTTCCAGGCTCAAAACCCGATTCCATTGAAGATCCATCGTATATGGGGCCTGTTGAGCGCAAAATCATACGTAGGGGACCAAATGTCCTCCTGCTGGTGTGGTGCGGAAGTTTGAAGAGGGGATGCCAGCTCAGGCGTTGCCCTCGTCATCTGACTGAGGCTCAAAATTACGAGGTCCGTCCCAATATAGCCCTCGTGTTAATTCAAAACGGGACGCTAATATAATTAAACTATTATGACTTGTAAATAAAATTATTGAGGCAAATACTACACACTGTAAGACCAACGTTTAAAGTGAAAAAGTTTCCCAAGACGGATTTCTTTCTTGTTTCCATTTTTCACTCTCCCAAAAAATACACTAAAGCACGCAACCCCTCCTAAATACTGTATTTAGGAGGGGTTGATTAGGGATGTTAAAAACCGAAAATCGTTTTATTTTTTCTTCGATTAGCCAGTTTTTCGATAATTTCTGTCCTGATTAAAACCCGCTTTTAAAAAAAAACCTCAAAAACCGGATTAAAAAAACGGCGAAATTAGTTTTGGAAATGGGTAAATTAAAGAATTCAGGTCACTACTAATCATTGGGCGGTGGTTTTTAGAAAAAATCTGAATTAGTATTTTTACAATTAAAATAAATTTATTTAATGTAGTTAAATAATATATTAGCAACATTGTATTAAATAGCAAAGGTCATAGACAAGGTTTCGTTTTTATGGTGATCGTTGAAATGTAATACTTTTGGTTCAATCGGTACAAATAATACACACCTCCTACACAGGGGTGGCGCCAGAGGGGGTACCGGGGGGCCAGGACCCCCCATCGGGGAAAAATGTTGTATCCCGTCGGGGAAAACATTTGTAATGGGTATTCAACTGTAGTTGATAAATAATAATCTGACGAAAAGTTGAGAAAAATTTCATTACACTCGTCCCCCCCAGTACAGCAAGTCGTGTCCCCCGTCGGACAAACTCTAGCGCCATTCCTGCTTCTATATGCTGAAATTTATTTGAGTTGATTGACCTATAACCTCCCGAGTTCTGTAACCTACCACAGGTTATTTGAGTACAACTGTCATTTTCATTAAATTGCTGAAGTCTCAGCCTATCCCACCATTAAAAATGCATCAAGAATTATTTCTGGTGAGGTCATTTAATAGGTGTCAGAAATATCGGATATTTAAATCCCTTCGATGAGACCACTAAGGAAATTTTGGGAGGCGTGTATATTACAGAAAGCTTCATTATCCCCTTTAGTGGAAATCACCGAAAGAGCTTTAAAAAAATCTCAACCCTAAACATTGGTCCAGGTTAATTAGGTGTTGAAATAACCAAAATAGGGTGTTTTGAAATAACCGCCATCTCTAACACGAATCGTTGCTAACATCTGAAATAAAGAAATTATTTTGATCAGGTTCTGAATAAAATAAAAGAACGCAGCTCGGAGTGAGTTTTTGAACGAATCTGGAGCTTACCCCCTCCTCAACAAATGACCTTCTTTCATTTCCAGCCACTACCAAATAAATGTAACGATATATCAATCCGAGCCCCGGAATAATCGCTTTTCTATTTACTAGCTTTATCAATAAATCCTTTCCTCCCTCTTTCCGCCCGTCCGTCTAATAGCAGTCGAAACAGAAGCCATCTGGACATCATCAGCAAACACCTCTTCCGAAGACGCGAAGCCATTGCAACTTGAAAACAGACTCGTATCTGTACCCGATTGAAGTTCCGTTTCAAAGGGGATTGGATCGGTTACCGGCTGTATCAGATACAAAAGTATCAAGTAAATGTATCGGGTACAAACGAGTATCAGTATCAACATGTATCTGATACGGCAAAACCGTGTATCAACCCAAGTCTACTGTCGTCTAACTGCCTGCCTGTTTGCGAGCATGATAATTGCAAAACGGATTAAGCAAAAGAGATGAAATCTGGAACATATTTCTGTCACCTGAATTGCATATCTGTATCAAATTTTACACCATCGGTCTATATATTAGCCTGCTTGTGAAAGCGATAACTCCAAAACGCAATTACTTAGATAAATAATATTTACTCTAATATTCAGAAATGTAGATCTGCAACAAATTTTGGTTTCAATCGGTCGAAAAAAAAGTCGTAAAAATGTATACTGAGTTTTCTTCATTGTACTACGGTGTACAAAACACGCCATATTTTGTCATTATGAGCTAAAATCAGAAGCAGGGTGTGGGAGAGGCATTCCCGCTTGTGCTGTAACCTTTTTGCATTGCCACTTTCTGAGGATTGTGAGGCACTTGCGTACAGTGACAGATGCGTACAAGTCAATCAATCTATCAATCAATGAATTTCACAGGCGGTTGTATGACTGAGAATAAAAAGTCTTCTTGATGCATTAAGTCCATCTTCCAGATGCATTATTAAATGATAATTGAAATTTACTTTTTCCAGAAAAAATACTAATCAAAAATTTCAAATATATGACAATATACGTAGATTAAATAATTCACGTAGATTAATTAATGTTAAATAATTCAAGAAAAATCCTCTCAGATTTATATAGGACACTCTAATATGTCAATAACTTTAATTTCTAAGTAAAAAAATTGCTATTTTTCGGTCCGCTTTGCCAAATATTCTTGCCAATAGCTATAAATTCTAGCAATAAAAGTCCGAGGTCATTAAAAGTCTGAATGCTCGTGTTGGTCCCGGTCTTCTCCAAGATCCGCAGCTTTCATGTGGAGGGAGTAAACGAGAAAGTTTGGGGCTGATTACTCCAAATGGAATACAAAGTGTCATTCCAATGTTTCAAAAACGTCTGGTGGGTATACGTGAATGCAAAACAACAAGCAGGACAATAAAAGAATAAATTAAGCTTTATTCCACGAAAATTTCAGCAAAGACACTAATGTAGCGCAAGTAACAAAACTAACAGCACTTGTATAAATTAACAACAGAGATTAATTATGTCACAGAACTTTCAATAGCGCTGAAATGTCACTCAATTCACCAGCTTCAATGATCATCAAACTCCAACTGATCCACTCTCGGTTTGAGTAGCTTGCTTTTATACCCTTTCCAACAGGAAGTGACACCACATGGTAATCTCTAGAAGGTTCTTGATATTTTCCGCTCCTAGAAGAGATAGGACCAGAACTCAGGAATTGTCTAGAAGATTCCTTTTATCGCCAAGATCAGCATGTCAAGGAAACAACTTTACAACTTCATAGCATCTTCTTTTTGTTAAACAAAAGAAAACTTTGAGGAATAAAAAACTCTTAATTTTCACAACTTATGCCCTTTCCTTTAAAAGGTTTTATTTTCTACTCTCTGACTATCTTTTTCAAGTAGAAACTCTGCTCTTATATTTTGCTCTACATATTATTCCACACAAAAAATAAAAAAAGCACTCGATATTCCTTTAAAATCAATTTCTAGCGGGATAAAACGGAGACAAAGATCTTCTGATGTGTGTGCCGAGGAATAATGATGTTCCTGGGTTGAGCGAGGAGATCAAGTTAGGAACCAAGAATCGCATTCTTTTTATTTTCTCCTATACTAACTACGGGAGATTTGTTAAATGCAAGCAAGTTAGTTAATAAATAACTAAACAAACTTTCACTTTTCTTTTAGACTCTGCAAAAAACTACTTTAGTTTCTGACTTGAAATAAAAAGGCTACATTATCAATCGAACACTTTCTATGCTTTGCCATTGATCAAATATTAAAAAAACGAACAATTCAAAATCCTTTTTTATTAAATTTTTGTTGAAAAAATAATTCTTGTGAGTTTTTGATGCAGTTTTAGAAGCATCCCTAAAACGGAACGCTAGCCATTAAGGGGTTAATATCTATACGTTTTTGCAAAAATTTGGTTTTTTATTAATCTCTTTGCCTAATCAATTTACTAAAATAAAATCTAAAACCAAAAATTGAAACAATAATGACAATGCTTCGAAATGAACCTAAGAATAACACTTAGAACTTTGTTGGAAGTCCTCTTTAAGAATCTTGGAGGAGCTCTATCCTTCCAAACTGCAATTACTGCATATTAAAAATCTGTCGCAGTAAGAGACAAGTTTTATTAACTCGGCAGAATTAAAATTCTGATCCTTGTATCGGTTTATTCGAACAAAACTTTCAGCTGTCAGCCGGAATTATTGGTACGAAAATTCGTGACTCTATCCGGGAATGTCGCTACTGAATAAGTCACTAAAAGTCTCCCGGTGTTCAATTTCGAAGGTATGAGGAGCATCTCGGAATTTAATTTAATTGTTTGGAAAAAGATTCTTTGTTCTAGTATTTTACATCATTTCGAATGGCTTATGTTGTTTCCTGGCATTTTAATATGACTTTCAATTTTGCTACTTTCTTCTTATTTCAGTGCAATTTATCATTTTATGCTTGTGTATAATTTTCAAAGCTAACTACGCATGAAGTTTGTTTAGTTACTGGAAATGAGAATTGAATAATAATTCCAAAGGTACAAAATTTTAAACGTGTTCGCCAATTTTTAAAATGTGATTATTGATGTCCTATTTTTTGGAAATTCGATTTACTACCTATGATTCGGCGTTTCATTTCTTTGGGATATCATTCAATAATGTTTAGGGTTTTTAAATAGTTTTGCTTCATTTTTATATTATCATTCAGTACTTTTATTTAATTTTTTGTCATTATTTGGCTTTTAATTTTTTGTAATTTTAGGTATAACTATTTTTTATTTAGTTTTAAATGTCTATGATTTTTTTTTAATTTCAAGCGAGTTTCTTAATTCCTTTAATCAAATGCAATTTTGATAAACTTATTATTTTCAGGTATTAATTATTATTCATCTTCGTTTGAATTATTTTTTTATCTTGTTATACAGCGTTGTCATAATTAAAGCTCCCCTATTTAGAAGACTCTAGAGCGGGTCCTGTGGCTTCAAACGGTACAAAATTTCTCGAGTATGTGATGAGTTCTGTGAAAACCGAAAAAAAGAAGAAAACAAAGTTTACAATATACGTTTTTAGGTCCCTGAGCCAATATCTGGTGTGAATTTTGAGGTTTTTGGTAAATGAATCAAGGGAAAATAATTTCCTTGTTGTTAAAATCACGATTCTCAAATTCAGGTAGTTTTAGAGCCGAATCATAGTTATTGTTTTAGCGCCACATACTGAAAATATTTTTATCTTTTTTTTTCGATTTTTGCAGATTGCAACATTTGTATGGTTAAATCTACCGAAAGTTTATTTTGTTTGGAGCCAAACCATCTTCGGAGCTTTTGAAGAGGAGAACTTTAATTAAAGTAACAATGTATCTTCCATTAACGATTTAAAAATCTTATAACAAAAGGCGAAAATCAACACGCGATTACCAAGGTAAGAATTTAAAAATAACAGGGACACTTCTAAAACCAACGACACATATATTTATTAATTTTTTAGCGGAAATTGTGTAAGCTTTGGCCGATCAGGTTTGATGTTTTGAATAGTTTACTATTCCACCAAGCTTTTTCCTCCAATAGTTTTTGTAAACATTTTAAAAGAGTGATAATATTAATTTTCTGTGTTTCCAAAATGACTGTCATGGCGATGATCACGACAACATATTTGTATTTAAATTGGCTGTGAATAGAACCGAAAAGAATATTAGCAAAACTGTTGAAAAGAGATCTTCAATTAAGAAAAGAAAACCTTCATTCCATCATTTGACAATGTGTTTTCGACACGAAAGAGGTAAGGCTACGAACACACGAGTCGGCTTTGGCGAATTCGGCTGAGAGCTGAAAACGTGTCGGTGGTGTTCACACGGGGCGTTTGGCGAATCGTCGCTGCATATTCGGCTTTCGTGGCCACATTCAGTGTTGATCTTTCTGCGTGAGTGATATACGTGGCTCAGAAATGGTGATTTATTTGAATGAAGAATTTATTTGAAGAGCTCTCATCGAAGAAAACATTTATTGCATATAATGAATAAAAATTTCACAACTTATAATGTATGGAACTGTTTCAGAAAATTCTCGATTGAATTCCGGATAACATACATTAGTATATAATTTTTTATTTTCCAGTGTTTCATATAATGTTCTCACAAATTAAAGAATACCCTATGGATATTCTGCTTATCCTGATAAATAGTAGGCATGAAATTGAATTTCAAATAATTTTATTTTGATAAAAATTCCATTTTGAGTTATTTTTAAACAATATAGCAATTCATAATGATCATTGCATGTGTTATCTTGTAGGGAAAAAAATCACTTTAAAAAGTAAGTAATTTCATATTTTACAAAGGCTAGGAAGAGAAAAATTATTTTTCAATATATTTTTATTTATGATTCTGAAGTGAAATGTTTCAAGTAAATTAAAAAAATAATAAAATTTGAACATGAAGAACTGAAAAGGTTATACCTAAAAGATATAAGCTAAATATTGTTCAACTGACCTAAAACATTAATAATTTTCAACCGGTTCATTAAAAAATATATATTATCTGCTTTTTTGCAATGTATAAATATAAATATATTCTGAAATTTGTTAAAATTAAGGAAAAAATTGCACAACTTTGAAATTCACATCATTGAAATGATTAGGATGGAGTCGCCGAATTTGGACCATCTGGACGTTGTTTACTGCACTGTGCTGGAGAAATAATTTTAACGGAAAACAAGAAACTGAATTTTTTATAGCTTATTTATTTATTTTCAGAACGTCATAATTAACTTTTTTATGAAATGGACTTTAAATTAGGAAAAAGCAAATTCCTTAATATCAAAAATTTGATTGGGACCTACATTCCTGATGATAAAACAGTGTAACAAATTTTATCCATCTAGCTATTCAAGTTTTTGAGTTATAGTGTTCACATGAAAGCGAACAGACAGACTTCCCGTAGACGGATTTTGTACAAAATTTGATAAAAACCTACAAAGTATGTGTCAAGATCACATACCAAATTTCATCCCCGTAGCTCTAATAATTTTCGAGTTATCGGTTCACACAGACAGATACACAGACAGACATAATTCCAAACTTGTGTTTTTCGGACTCAGGGAGGTCTAAAACGTGGAAATTCGTCAAAATCTCGAGTTCGAATTTTTTGACGATTACAATATTTTCTCTTTGTATATTTCCTATACGAGAAAGTAAAAAAATTAAATGTAGAAGGAAACTTAATGCATTTAATGAATCAGCGACCAGTTTAATTAATGTATCAGTGAAAATCTGAATATAAAACGAGTACCGATGAAAAGACTATTTCCTTGAAAAAAAACCCGTCCCCTCATATTATCGTAGATACAAATTTTAGCAAAAGCATTTCTTCACAATACGCCTGTTAAAGATATTTATAAGAAAATAAAATGTGAATATGCCTTTATAATAAAACAGTTTATTTAAGCTTTATTATTAAATAAAATGTATTATAATTATCCTTCTAAATAAAATATTACATTAAAATTACAATTCAATAATATTTTCGAAAGTTATCTCGAAAAGGTGAAAAAAATTAACTTGATATTACATTTTCATCCTGTACAAATACAGACACACTCGCTTTAATTATTTGTAAAAAATCATAATATCAGCATAACAAAATATAATTAATCGAAAAAGAAACAAAAAATGTTTTAAATCATCTAAAATCTTATAAGTTTTTATTTAACTTTAAAGAACAGAATCGGTGCTTGGAGCTGCCATCCGTTTAGAGCGAAAACGCTTTCGTACAAAAACACGTGTGAACACTGGCACTCGTTACTATGGGACCATGCGACGATTTGCCGGCGAAACCGGAGCTGCTTCATTGGGGAACGATGAGACGAGCGCGACGAGATCTGGTTACACGACTTTGCTGCGCAAGTGTGAACAGCGCCATTAAAGAACACGGGGTCATGTGTCGCCTCACGGCCACAGCTTTCGACGAAAACGACCCGTCTGTTCGCACCCTTATGCATAAGAAAAATATTATCAGGCAACGTAGAAGGGAAATGGTGGTTTTTTTTTTTGTCTATTTCAACAAAGACATAATGGATAACATTACTTGTTATAATCTTGCTCCAAATTTTTCCTTATTTGTAAAAAGATAGTTATAGCTTACGAATACTTTTCAGATTATTGTGGCAGAAAGATTATGGTCTTCCATCTTGAAAGTTTTTCAACCATAGATCTAACAAATCTAAATCTTAAGGGGACGGTGGACTCGATTAGTCTTTTTGCAAATTACTGGCTTAGAGGAACTATTCCCAACCTTCCTTTCTTTCCATATCGCTTGATTAGTCTTTCTATTTCCCTATTAGCACAAGATATTGGGCAACATCTCCACAATGTTGTTCAATAATCTGCCGCACAATATCGTGAATTGTCGCAGCATCAATGTTGAACATCTTGGGTAATAGGGTTCGGAGAACGCATTTGTTAAATCTCATAACTCCACGCAAAAAATTTTAATATTAAAGTTAAGGACTTAATTTGGTTTAAGAGTCAAACGATTTGAATGAATTGAATCACATTAATAGAATATATTTTTGTTTTAACATTTTTAATTCCATTTTTATAATAGTATTCAGAATGGTACACATGATGAAAACTAAATATTATTCATAGTGATAATCTAATATCTATGCTTCCTTTAATCGCGATTGAAATATAAACTACGAAAAAAACTTTGAGATCATTCGGGATAATCCTAGAGAAAAGAACAATGGCGGCTGGTAAAGCTACAGCTTTTGAAATGCTTGGATGACAAATGAATAATCGTGCAATATTATTGAAGGTGGGCGGGTTTAGTGACAATCAATTATCAATCAATTTACTATGTCTCAATCTACTCCTTCCTTTTTCTTATTACTTGAGCAAGCTTTCAACTTTAAATTTTTCACTCGAGTTTGAGGAAAGAAATTCTAAATATTCTTATCATTTTATTCTCTTATGCTTTGTATTTTTCTCCATTTCAGCAACACTTTTGCATACCCCTAACAAGTCCGCCGAGTAACTCCATGGGTTTGCGTATCAAAAGTTGGGAACGTCTGACTTGGTGTTACGAAATTTGCGTGTATATATATTGTAATATAAATACGTCAAATATCTTTAAAAATTCTTTTTATCTAATTTCCTCATTTTATAAAAATTTGAAAATTCTAATTTTTAAAAAAATTACTTTGTTCCAAATCATCTACTTTTTAATTTTTGCACTTAATTTTTATTGTTATGATAAAAAATTAAATTCGAACAAAACTAGATATTATTTTACAATTTCACTTAAGATTTAGTTTTTTGGAAATAACTTACTTAATTATTTTTAGAATTGTGTGATTTTCTGAACTAAAATTGACATTCAAACAGCTAAAAGAACTTTAAACCCAAAATGCATACCCAGGTTAATTCTATCATATGGCAATAATAATATAACAAATTTTATGTAATTTCCCCATAAATTAAGACGCATGGAACATTTCAAAAAATTTTTAATTTTGGGAAAAAAAGCGCCGTTTTGAGAAAAATTCGTTAAAAATGGTACTATTCGATTTTCAAGACCCCTACGATAACCGTCAAATATAGCAGTTATAAACTGTAACGTATGCAAATAGTTCCAACTTGGAGATAGCCTTTGCTTCGTTTTGATAACTGGGATGAGAAAATTCAAAGTATGCAAACTCTTCTGAACCCATTATCTACGGCTTTAAATTAACAATGCATTCATTAATAATATTTTATGCGAGTATAAGCTTATATTATGTAGATAAAAGGTTAGAAGGGGGATTTCATATTTTGTTCATTTTTTGCGAATTTCAAAGAACATCATTCCTTAAATATCATATTTTTCTAATGAAAGATGTCATCAAATCAAAGCAAAAGAAAAAAATAGCTGTATTATAAATCTTCCTCCATCCCTTGACTCAAATGAATCATATTCATAAGCAATAAATACTTAAAGTGAACGAATGAGAAATGCGGAAGTCCTAGACCTTGTTCTCACTCAAGAGACAGCAATCACGGTGCAAAAAATTCATATCTAGTATATGTCTCGGAGGACCAAAACAAACTTCCTGTATCAAAGCCATACAGTCAGAAGATTAGGTCAGCTCAATATCATTGAGTCAAGACACAACTTCTGGGACTAAGAGCATATGGCTTTTGACTGGTCCTATTTTTATTTGCTTTTTCATACACATCTTTTCTGGTCTTCACACATCTGTTTAATTTCATGGGAAGATGCAGTCGATTTCCTACTGGTATTTCTGAGTCTTTTCTTTTTCGATTTCTAACAACCAATTTTTAGATTATCTATTTATTTTCAGATTTATAAGAAGAAAATCTTAAATAATACCAGGGTGACCATAAATTATTTAGTTTTCTTATCTAATAAATTTGATTAAATGTTATATATTAAATTAATATGTAATTATATTTATTTGCGCCCTTTAGAGAGCGCAAACAATTTATTTTTCAACAGGAAAATGATAGTAAAGGTTGTACCTTAGAAAAAATATTAAAAATGGTGCTGCTATCAACTGTCTTTATCAGATACTAAAAATGCATTTTTTAAAAATAAATCAACAAGACTACCGCCCGGCTAAGAACATTCCTCTTAAAAAGGAGGTCTCGACGAGAAAGCAACACCCTTGGAAGAGTTAATTTAAAAATTATTTTATGAAAATTTGAACACTATTCCATCAATAAAATAATACAGACTTTGTTATTTATTCTGTAGCTCTTGTAATATGTTCGATGGGGTGTTGTAACTTCTGCTTCACGGCGTAATGAGGCATTTATAAAGATCACTTAATTTTTTTTCTTTTCTCTCTAACTTTGAGTAGCTTAATATTTAATTAATAAATTTATAACATTTTTTACTTCAAATAATGCATAATTTTAAAGCAAATTTAAGATCGATATTTTTTCAGTTCCTTCTTCTGTTTTCCTTACTACATTTAAAAAGATTCAGACAGCCGCGGAGGAACAATAAAATGACACTGTAGTGCAGAATTAAAATAATTTATAATCATTTTAAAAGAAGAATTTTCATGATAGAACTAATAAAAATATATGCAGAATCGAATGTTATTTATTCGTATTATCAAAAATTACTTAACAAATAAAATGAATCCTTCTTGTTTCGTTTCTCGCCTAAAGATCAAAAGCTCTTAACTTCATGTTTGTACTAATATTGAAAAACGTTTTATCTATTGAAATCAAAGCAGATGCATGTAATCAATGCCAATTCAGTGTGCCAAAGAAAACATTTTATTCTTTTTTGATGTTAAAAAGCATTGTTCTGGCTCTGATGTAGTAATAGAAATTGCGAAGACGAATTAAAAAACAATTTATTCAATTACATCTATCTAAAGGCTCACTATGAAGTTTTACACTTATTGATATTCTTTAAGAAATTCTATTACTTGAAGATAACCATCGAATTCAAGATATAAAAACTTATAAATCACGACTCCAAACAGGCTCGTATAGAGTAATATTGGTTTCACGGAAATTTTGGAGACATTTTCTTTGAGATTCATTTGTAACTAAAATTTATAGAAAAAAATCCCTTGGATTGCAAGAAATCTCATTTAAATTTAATTACTGAGGAAAAATCAGTTTCAATTCTCTTTTAATTTATCATTAATTATCCTTCATTCCCTTAGTTATTTTTAAATTTTAGGCTCACGAAAATTTTTCCGCCGTTGAAAAACATTAAAAACTCCGTTTCAACATCACTGGATCTGTTTGTGTGAACAGTTCTTCCTTCAGCTTAAAAACATGATAGGGAAAGACTTCATTCTGTAACTGTTAATGCGAGCAGACGAGATTCGGTTCTGCAATAAATTCCAGTTCCCCTTGCGTAGTTAGTTTTTCCTCAACGCACAGAGACATAATCATCGTACAGTGAAAATATTGAAAAGTGAAAATCGCGAAAATCAAATTACGCCGTATGACATCCGCGAAAACAGTCCTAATCATCATAAAGACAGCTTTCGTCTTAATGACATTGAAACCCATTGTAAGAATACTGAAAAAAGGAAACATAATTATTATACGACGGATTTTTTGTTGGCATCGAATAATGAACAAGATGAATTAGTCAAAAGATCGCAGTTACAACAGGATCAACAAAGAATTGAAAACGCAATGTAAATATATCAGTGATTCTAGTAATGGTCTGAAATTATAACTGATCAATTTAGAACGGCTCTCATGCAAAATGGTGTGACATAATGTACTGCTTTCCGATTGATAAAAATAGCAGAAATTTTTCTGAATTTTTTTAAGAAAACTAAAGAATGAGGAACATCGAAGATGGAATGGTTACTCTCCTGTGCCACTCTCAAATACCACTCCTTTTTGTTTTAACTTGACTTAATGATTGAGTTTCATTCATGTTCGCGATTAAAAATTCATGAAAGATAATTTACAAGCTATTAATAAATTGTTACAGTTTAAAGGGAATTTCAAACTGGGAAATACTATGCCAGAGAATCCCATGAAAAAATAACTAGAACCGAAACACACTGCGTAGAGTGTGTTTATGAACGAATACTTGCTTCAATTTTATATTTATCAGTGCATATTTTGGCATTCAAGTGAAGTACCGATGCTTTATGTAAACCACGCAACGATAATTTCTTAGATTTCATAGAATTACTTGCAAGATTTCCCCTAATCATGAAACAATACTTAGATCGTTGTGTGAAATCAGCATCGCATTCCTATTTATCTCGTGGAATACAAGACAAACTGATTTCTGCTTTGGATTTAAAAAATTAGAAAGTAAATAATATATTTAAATATAAAAGCTAAATATTTTACAATTTTATTAGATAGCACTAAAGAGCCATCAAGAACAATTATCTGTTATTTTAAGATATGCTATCCTCTAAAAGTGGTTTTGAGTATACAAGAACGATTTATTTGTTTTTAAACGGTAAAAGACTCGACAGGAAAAGGGTTATCAGTCAAAATTGAAAACCTATCAGAAAAAGAGGAATTATATTTGGAACTTTATAGACAGTGGTACTATAAATAGGATTACTATACCTCCGGATTGGATATATGCCAGTTAATGCGGCGAGAGAAAAATATGGTTATATTAGAGAGCGTTTTCACAAAAGCCAATGTCATTCCTCCAATGAACGAAAATTTATTGTATAATTCATTGTTAATGAAAAAGTGGACCTGCACCAGTTCACACTGAAAATTAAAAGTTTTGGCAGTTTTTTTTTAATTCTGTTTTTGATTACTATGATTTTTAACTACCAAACATTAATAAAAATTGTATATTCTTTGCATTCTGACGTCTTGAATTTTTTTCACTTCCACAAGCTCTGTATTAGTGTTATGAAAGGGGATCGTTAGCAGGCAGCTTTTAGAATTTTGTACTATACTTTGCCACACACCCTCCGACGTGTCTGGATTTCAAACAAACAAATTTCGGTTTTTCTAACTATAACGGATCTATTATGAGAGGTTTTACATAAAGGTTTGCAAAAGCCTTTATCTTGCAAAGAATTCCAAACCACACTATATACTATGCGGAAGTCTTAGTTTGAATTTTGTTCTCAGAGACATTTCAAAACTTTCTTCTCTGTCTATTCATTTTTTGTGACTTATAAAAGCGCAAATAATATTTTTGCAAATTCTGTAATGTGTTGAGATATATTAAAAAATCACTTTTTTCACTTCATATATCTTACTCCAAAACCACCGTCAGAAACGACATGGAAGTGTCGCTTCAAAAATGCGAAATCTGGGAGATCACATTCAAGTATCACAATTTTCTTTAGCTTTGAATTTTCTTTACGGAAAAGAAATCATAAATCCTATAAATCGAAAATAAACTTCATTTGAATTTACCTTAGTTATTTGGTATGGCATACTAAATCAAATAAATACTGCAAGCCAGATATTTTAAAATTCTAATATAGATATCCGTACACAAATTCACATTTTAAAGTCCATTTAAAATTTTTTTGAAAAGAATCGTGCTTCGGGATTCATATCTCCTTTTAATAACTACAAAGAAATAGTGGAAGAGTAAGTTAAAAGTAACACCTGAATTAAAAATAAAAGAACTTGGTGAGAAAAAACTGGACAGTTTTTATTTTAAGGAATTGATCAGCTATTTCTCTGTCAAAGAATATTTCCAAATTCAATATTTTCTAGTCGTAATCTATAGTAACATTTTTTTCCTTTAAGAAGAGATTGGAAGTTTATCTCGAATATGGGACTTCATAGAAATTTTTATGTTATTAGGATGATATTCACTAACTGTCTGTAAACGTAGAGACTTAAATTCGACTTTGCAAGACAAAATGAATTGCATTGAATTATTTAATGAAATTAAAATTTGTCGTTAAGTTTTGCATAATTTATCTGAGATGCATTCAAATTGTGACTGTTCTGAAAAATATATTGACCTTATCAATGGCCGTAGTATCTGCAGAAAAATATTTCTCATAATTCAACATTATAATAATTTTTTTATTATTTTGAATTATTTTTATAAATTATCATTTTAATCAATTTCAAAATCGTTCATAAATCACATAATTTAATTATTTATCATTTTCACGTATACCTTAAGTCCTCAATATGAAAATTTGTGCGGTGTAATAAATAAGAAAATGCAATAAATTATTTTGTTTTACAAAATCAGTTTCAAGGCCCCGCAAATCAATTTTGCACCAGGTCCCGCTTTTGTTCGGGTCGGCCATGTCTGCGAATAAAATGGATAATTAATATAAGAGAGATATAGACTACTGCGATGTGTAGTACAAACATAACACTTTTCTATATTGTTCTCGCTGTTTTGCGAAGAACTAACAAAAGTAAGTATTAACAAAATATCAGAATTGATATATTTAGACATCGGTCTTTTTCTGCCAAGATACAAAACTATTCTTTATATTTTTTAGATATTCTAATAAAAACAACACTTGCTTTACAACAAATATCTTTTTTATTTTTCTGTTCTAGATTATGAGCTTAATTCTAAAAATAATGTTCCATTTTCAAGTAGTTTTCTTAGATAAAGAAACAACCACCCAAGCTAACACTACTTCGGGCAGCCTTGATTAGACCCTGTTGATAAATGCTTTGCGGTCCCACAGATACAATAACTATAAAACAACAGAGGATAGTTGTCAAATTAGTGACAGCAAGGCCGAGGATACGTCTTTATTAAATGGAAATAAATACTTTGTTTTTCCCGTAGTTTCTGCAGTTTGTGGTGTATTTCTGCTGGTTTCAGAAATTGTAGCTTTTCTTTATTATGGCTTCTCTTTTTCGAGACAGTTCGTTTGCATTATTATTATCATTTGTTGTTGTTTCCATTTCTATCTGTTTTAAATTCTGAATGAGGGAGATTCGTTGACTTAATAGTTCTTCATATTGCATTTAACTCAAATGAATATTTGGGGGGAATATTCGACAAACCGGTACATATTATCACAGTCGTTTCAAATTAGACATCTTGTATTCTTCAATCTCTTTATATTAAGTCTTTCGACAAATATCTAGCCACATTTCACAAATATAAACATTTATTTTAACATGAAGTCAATATATATACACAATTATATAACAAATATCTATAACAAATGAAAACACAATTACCAGAACACCTGATAGAATTTCGTACATTATTAAAATAACAGTTTAAAAGCAAACGATTAGTAAGTTACGTCAGTTACGTTAACTTATCTTATTAATCCTTTTACATGTCGTATTTTACAGTATTTCAACTTTCATGGAATCGTTTGACAAAAGTTAAACATTACATTATGCAAAAACAAAGAACTCTTTATCGAACTTAATGCGTCATCATTCAATTTTAAAGGATGCATCAGTGTTCAAAATTTTTGCATTTACAGCCAGTTATTTTCCCAATTTATCAATGCAATAATTTTGTTCAGAAAAAAAACTAGGCAATCATTTTTGAGATTTCTTGTTTGTACTTTAAAATGAAGCCCTAAACACATATTTGGAACAAAATCTCTTTGTCCGTGCACATGTGAACTCGAATAATCAAAAAGAAAATGGGCTAACTGATAAAATGCCGTGAGTAGTTATTACACGTTAGAATTTAGACTAACAGAAAACAGAATATAGAATAAACTTAAAAACATGGAAATGAATTTAAAGCAGAATTTGGAAGAGTATAAATAAGAGTTTAGATCGATATAAAATAAAATTTAGAATGCGCGTAAATTTAATTTAGAACTAACCGATGCATATTAATAATAACATAACGTAATAATAAATCATTATTGAGTTCATAACAGCATAAATAACAAAGAACGTAGATTTTATAATAACAAAATAGAACTCAGAACAAATCTTTAAAAAATATTAATTCAGATCCGACGTAGCATATATAAACACAAAGGAAATTTCTAACCATTAGTATGACATTATGTAAAAGAAAATTATGTTTCAGACATTCAGTTAGAGATTATAGGCATTGAAATAAAAAGGGTTTCCACATCAAAGTCTGAAAATCGCAGTCAAAACTGCTTTAATTTCACTTTGAACAATACATTCTAAATTTGAATGCAATTTTAGAGAACCGCTAAAGGCGTCTTGATTTTTTTCCCAATTTTTCCTGCTGAAATTTCAGAAACTCTATTGTCAAAATAAAATAATATTAAACGATCTAAATCTAAAAAAAATTAAAAACGAAAAAATAATTCTTTTAATAATGTTGTGACGTCTTAGAAACCCAGGGTAGCGAAAATCATCAACTAGACTAATATCACTTATAATTAATTTTATTTCAAATCACAAGAAGGTTCTTGGTTAAATATGGTTTAATAAAGATAAGGTAATGAGTCTATGTACAGATCTTAGTTGAACAGTAAGTCAGATAGCATAGACGTGGGTGTAATTAAAGGGTGGCGCTGAGACAGCCTCTGCATTAATTAGCAAGTAGAAATTAAAGTCACTCAGAGCAACGGCTCTACTTAAAATCTATAGGATAACGTTCAACAGATCTTCAGGATCGTTCGCTCATTTTGAAATGAAAATCGTGCAGTTCAGATACCAGAGCTACGCTCTCAGGAAATATCTAAACAGAAGCGTACAGCTTCTTAATGATGACGTTCCATCAGGGTTCGAACGGCTCTTCTCCCAGATTCCCAACTGGTCGCACGGGACCCAGTTATTTCGAACACTGATCCGAAGATCCAACACTGGTACACGATCCTAAGATCGGAATCTGATCACGAGATGATCGAACGATCAGAAAACAAAAAGCACCTTTTTCTCTACCGCCGCATCTTAAATCCTCTCGTTTTTACAGGAACAAGGTCCGCCCAACTCGAGAGGATTGGCTAAGAATTCGATGACGTTCCTTTCCTCTGTTCTCTAGTTTCTGGCTCATTTACGTTAGTCGATGACGTCCGCAAGTGAGGTGATTTCCTTCCACATCTCTTCCCAGGCGAATTATTTATGACTATTGACAGTCTCGGCTATTAACAGTCTGGGCTATGTGTAGTCTTGTCTCAGTTCAACTCAGAAGAGACATCCATAACTGCTTCTTGATTAGAAGTTCTGAAAAGGTATTGTGTGACTAGAGTCACTCGATCCGTAGATCAGTCAGGGAGTGAAGACAGCCCTTTGTGTGGATACTCCTTTGTTGAGATTTCAAACAGTCCGGATTTCTACTTTGGCGAGACCAATTATAACAGCTCGCCTGGAATCTTCACAATGTGAATTATTTTTTATCCTTCAGTTTCTAAGTTTTTTAAAAAAATCGAGGGAACAAAATAATTTCCTATTTCCTCATGCTTATGTTTAAAGAAAAACGTCATTGTTCATATATATACTTTATTTTTTGTTGCTTTACTATGTTTATCTTATTTTTTGCTGCAGGGCAGATTTATACATTTCTACGCCCTAGGCCAAAACCTATTCTATGCCCTAGGCCAAAACATATTCTGTGCCGTAGGCCTAAAGATATTCTGCACCCTAGGCCAGCGGTCGGCAACCGCTGATCTATCACGAATCGATTTCGACTACGTGCGGAGTTACCACTGTATGCTGTATGCTAAAACAGTAAATGGTAGAGCAGTCAAAATGTCTTCAAATATAACCAATCAGCAAACTGAAGATCTGAAATTGGTTTCAGCTTCATCAATTGCTCTTGACGAATCTTGGGACATAAATGAAACAGTTCAACTTTCACTTTTTGTTCGATTTATTTCGTCTACGGCTCCTGAAAAAGAAATTTTAGGATTATTGCCACTAAAAGGTCAAACATGTGGCGAGAATATTGCATATGCTGTTATTGAATAAATAGAAAAATATCATCTTCCACTCGATAAAATTGTTTCAGTTTCAACAAATGTGGCAAAAAATATGAGCGGAGTGAGTTTTGTTTCTTTTTGTTGAAAAAAAATTAATCAGGAGATATTCTTGCTTACCATTGCATCAAAAAGCGCTGTGTGCGCAGAAATTTCCAGAAGAAATTTGCTATGTTATGCAATTAGTGATCAAGATTGTCAACACAATTGTAGCTAAATCTCTTTTTCATCACCAATTTAAAGAATTTTTAGATGAAATGGAGAATGAATATGCAGATCTTGTAGTAGTGGCGTAGTTAAAGCAAGGCGATGGGGAAGGTAAAATCAGACAGGAAGGAGAGCAATTTTATAACTAAAAAGAACAGTAACACTAGCTCAATCACTGTGTATAAGAAAATAATTTTTAATTTGCATGTTTAGTCTTTTGTCGGTAAATTACCGATATGTAAAGAAAGACTAGTGGTGGACGCGCGGTTTCGCAACCTATCTGCAAAGATCAATAGCGCTAAACGACGAATTACGTTACTAATAAAATGAGGGTTTTTAAACCTCGGGAATTTATTTTTTTAATTTTGAGATTAATGTGCCCTATAATTGAGAAAGAAGGGCGGCATATTGCAAGTTCGCCCCGGGCGGCAAAAGTTGCATTTACGCTGCTGGATCTTCTGCTACATAATATGGTACGTTGGCTTTCAAGGGGAAACGTATCAAAACGCTTCACTTCCTCATTATTAGAAATTAAAGCACTTCTCCTTAAGAAGGGTGTTGACTATCCTCAACTAACGGACGATATGTGGATCCAAATTAGAAGTAACGAATTTCTCATCCGATGGAATTTCCTCGAAATAACTCAAAGCTTTTTTTTTGCATTCAGGTATATGCCGGTTATTTTACAGAAGAAATCTTCCAAAATTATAAACTGCGCTTTAAATAACAGCAAAATATTTCAATAAAAAAGTACCATAAACGAAATTGCCACGAATGGAGAAGAATAATATACAACTAATTTAAAAGAAAGACCCTGAAGGAATGAGAATTTCCAGCTCTCTTTCAAGTAAGCAAGTTGCATTGTACAAGGGACAATGTTACTGCTGTGGTTGATTAATGAATATTTACTCATTTGGGCATATGGGAAATTATCCATCCATCATCTATCGATATATATCATCATCGATCTCTCGATCATGACATGATAGTTAAAATACAAACACAGAGAACGGATGCGTTGATGACATCGCTTTGGGAGCAACACTTAGTTCCAATGATACGTAACGGAATAAATATCATATTTCAGAGCTCTTTTAGCAACAGAAAAACTTTTTCTAAGCCTCACTTTTTGTGGAAAAGTTAAAGAGTCACACATCAGGAAGGAATCAAAATATGGAATGTTTAAGAGATCTTTAACATCTTATGAGAGAAATTAAAGAGATATTATCTTCTGCATCTATAAAATCCAAAGTTTCCAAACATCAGGATATTTCGGAAATAAATAAGAAATAATTTTTTGAGTGAATACTTCATATCTATAACAAGTGGTATTGTGGCAGATTAACGTATAAATTGCAACACACAATGCTTATGAAATCTGAGTATATTGTTTGTCAACAACTGTTGGTAAAAATTTTGCGGTATTACATTTATACGGAAAAACCGAGTAAAGTCTATTCTTGGTTTCACTTCCAAGGTGAAAGTTCTTGAAGAATTATTTGCTTTGAATCCTGTCACAATATTCAGAAGAATCTCTCTCCCTCCTAAAAAAAGTCCGATTCAGAGTTACAGAAATATTTTTAATTTGAGCTGGCTCCTTTTCCATTGTGACTCTTTGATGAAGGAGGACTGCGCAAGACCCGCATGCCAGTGTTTTATGATTTATTTTCTACTGCGACTGATGTGCATTTTACTTTAGCATGTTATGTGGGTGATGGTGGATTTCTGATAAATCGTGTGTTGTGGCAGGCAAAGGAATAATTTTCCTTCGTCCTGAAGGAATATGTTGAGTACGCCAAAAAGGACTTCAATGAAGGAGCCATTTAGATTTTGATGGTAACCTTGAAGATGCAGCAAAAAGTACAATATCAGTAGAACGTATCAGAGGAACAAAGAAACACATAGCTGTTTATGCTATGTTTGATGAACCGATGTCAGCTACTACGTCCCAAGAGAAATTTTTATCAAATGATAAGATCAAACAAAGGCTTATAAAAATGTTATGTGTTAAGTTTCAGAAGGACGGTTTTGCTGTGAAGCAAGCCGAGAAGATGCTGATTATCTAATAATCGAAAGGGCTTTTAAATAGGAAAAGGTTTACAATGTGTTGTTGTTGTTGGTAAAGATAGACAGCTTGGTTATAATGGCAGAATACACTAATTCCGAAAACATTTTCTTCTTAAAGCTTGGAAGAAGTAAGGCAGAAGCTACTTCATATTTCGCAGCAACCCTAAACATTGCTCCACACATAAGGGACAATATTTTGCTTCTTCATGCTTTCAGTGGTTGCGATACCACATCTGCTCTTTTCAGGTTGGGGAAGAAGAAATTTATCAATGTTCTGAACAGCACTGAAATGCAACAAGTTGTGAACATTTTCCATGATGAAAATGCATGCCCGGTTGACATTGATGAAGAAGGACATAAAGTTTTGATAGCCCTGTATGGGGAAAGTATAGTGAAGAAACATTGGATTCTCTGAGATCTAAACTTTTTCAAAAATCACTAGTAAAAAATAACTTCAATTTAGCATCTCTGCCTCCCACTACAGCAGCTTCACATTAACACTCTCTCCGTGCGTATGTACAGTTTCAACTTTGAAGTGGATTTGCCAAAAGCCCCTTAGATTGGAGTTAGAAAGAAACCAAACATGAATTATTCTCAGTCTCCACCCACAAGGAACCAGCTCCTCCAATCCTTCTCTCTATGATGTCATGCAAGTGCGCAAAAGGATATAATTTGACTTGCACCTGGAATTCTGGTATTAAATGTTCTACGATTTGCTATCACTGCAAAGGGCAAGGGTGTACCGATTGTCCAGAAGATATCATCATTACAGCTAACCAAGCGGCTGAAATTGATATCAGGATGGAAGAGATAATATCAGATGTTGACTTGGAGAAAGAATGTCAAACATTGCAAGTTGAGGAAAATGACAGTAAGCAAACTCAATTATATCTCACCTTCAACATCTAAAAAATTGAAATTGATCTGAAACACTTTTATCTATTTTAAATCAGTTCAATCATGCGTAATTAAATAATAAGGGTTAAAATGAAAGTCATTGTCTTTCATTAAACTCTCAGTCATTGTTGAAATTTTCGTATGATATTTTCCTTTGTTAAATCATAATACCAGTGGTTTCTTTCTTCCCTAAAAATATACTAAATCAATCCTTGAGACTATTATCAAAGCATCCTGAATAAATTTAAAATGTACATATAATGATTGGAGGCAGGGTGAACCGATAACTTGGTTCGTTCTCGCTTTAAGCGCTTGATTAGCGATTTAGGGAAAACTTTGAAGTGCAGTTGTGAGTTTAATTTTCATTAAATATAATAAGTGTTGGTTATCATTTTATTCAGGTTTTCAAGGTCTACAACTTTTTGTCTTACAATTTTTTTGATAGCATGAATTGTTTCTGAGCTATTGCTCGATTATTGAAAAAAGTCCTATTTTCTGACTACAAATCTTCACGCAGCGGCTGAAGTTCACCCAGCAGGAGAGGAAAAATTTAGTATGTTCATTCCAGACCTAAACTGAAGGGATTAAAACAATTTCCAGCTTTCCTGTAATTAATTCCGAATTCAGACTTTTTTTACGACCCAACCGCTGGGCTTATAATTCCATGTCTCATTTCAAACTCTACTCTCTTTGACACTGCATCCGCAATGCAAGCAACAAAGAGAATGAATACAGTAGGACCCCGGTAATCCGGACGAATTCAGGCACATGGACGTCCGGATTAGCGGGATTTCCGGATTAGCGAGGTTTTTAAAAAATAACGTAAAATACTTTTTTCAAAAATTGTATGTATAGGTACTATGGTATATTTGTATAAACTAACATTGTATGGATAAATTGAATGAACATGATGCAGTATGAACATGATATGTACGTACATAATTACTACATATGCAAGTGAATGAACATAATCAGTGTCCAAAAAAGTCAGAGATTTTTCTTTGCGCGGCCGTTCCAATTTTTAATTCAAATGCGCGGTCTCTTAAACGTCTGAGGAGCATAATTTCCGTGTGCTTCAATATTTTGCTCTTCAGCCCACTGTAATGAAGTGTTGAGTGCCGCCCTAGCTTCAGAATGAGAAATTTTGATGGAGTTTACAGAATCAATGAAATTGGGAAGCAAATTTTTCCACGACCTGTTGATCAGCAATGTAGACACAGATGCCCAGTTGGCAAGACTGAACACAACATCTTTTAAATTTACATTTGTCTGTGTTTTCATTGTGCAGAGGATCATTGAGAATTGTCGCAAGAAGCAACTTTCAATATCCCAGCTTGATATTTTGAATAACATTCTGATCCATGGGTTGGATCAGCGCAGGATTCGGGTTTGAATCATTCTCCATGGACCGTCCGGATTACCGGGGTTCTACTGTATTCCTCTTCTCAGCGATAAACAAAACACTAAACCGTCTCAACACGAAGCCAACACAAAAATTTGCTTTCTTGCTATCAGCGTGCTTGGCATAACACCAAGCACTTTATAAACTATACTAATGAAGCAATAACTCCTTAAGAGATATAAAATTTGGTTATTTATATAAACAATATTTTAAATTTAAAAGTGGTAGAAATAAAAAATAAAATTGATAAAATATCTATTTATATAAAATTTATATTAAATAAAAAAGTGATGTATTTACAAAAAATTATTTTTAAAAAAATAACTTTTTCAAAGTAATTTAATGGATTAATTCGCTAATTTCTATCTTTCTACTGGTTTTAGGCGATGTTCATATAGATTAACATTGAAATCCAATTTGAACATGCGAATAGAAAAAAAACCTGATGTCAGAAAATCCTGCTTTTTGATGTCTGTAGCGGTCAAAGCTCAGGGAATAAAAAATAATTTGCTAGCTTCCCAGCTGTAAGAGGATAGTTTGCATTTTTTGTAGAGAAAACAAAGTAATTTTTTCTTACTTTTTATTATCGAATCAACTGGAAAATCGTGAAATAAGTTGCTAAAGTATTTCATATGTATTTTCAGTGACAGATTAAAATTTCCATGACATATCATATTAGTAGGATAAACTTTCTGGCCTCGGACATGCTCCTGAAGAATTAATCGTTATTGAAAGCTATTGATGTCATCTCTTTAGTGTTTTTCATCGAAAACTGAGGTAAGTTCAATCATTAATAACATTTTTATTATTCACATTTCTACTTCAAATGGCTGAAAGTTAAAAGAACTCTATTGTAACGTTAATAATACAAATGCCGACGTTAATCGAGTTGCAAATTAGACACTAATGTTTGGTCGAAACAAGCGAAAATTAAAGTTTTTGCAACTTAAAGCGCAGTTTGCTAACTACTGTATTAGTCAAGTTACAACACAATTTAATATCACCGTTGTTGCTTTAGACGAAAATGTTTTCTTGATGAAAAGATTGTGTTATTGGCATTGTTCAAATCATTCTAATCAAAATTCTAGAAGTCAAAAGTCTTAGGGGATTCTTCAACCCGATACTGGGTGTCTTTGAAAAATGAAACTAAAAAGACTTTCATAACATATGTTTACTTCTCACAAGACGACCCAGACATACATACATTCGGCTGCTGCCGAGATCACAACTCCATTTGATCACGCATACAGCGCAGTCTAGCGGCAGTTTCATTTCGCTTCACTTTACAACAACATATAATACCTTCTTCAATATGATAAATAAGCAACTTCGAAAAATGCCTTGTTAAACAGACAGTGGCGAATCCAGGATTCGGTTCTGGAGGGGGCTGAGTTCATAAAAATTTTGTATCGTAGTGACGAATGTCAAACCTCATGGCTTATATAAACCAAAACACTTTAACTTTACAGGCTTTCCTGTCCCGACAACAAGAAAAATAAAGAACACTACAATACTTTCTATAATTTAATAAAAAATACAATGAAATAGCTGACCAAAAAATGTTTTCGACCGCGCCGACGCTACAAGTGCAAGTGGAATGACTAGAAAAGTAGGAAAATTTTCGAGCCTGTCAAGTCAGAAGGCACTGTTGTCACGATTTTATTACTATTCTTTTTAAATGGAAATTAAGATCAGACAGTTGTAGTGATTTTAAATTAAATCAAGAATTTTGGTTCAGCTCTGGGGGGGGCTGCAGCCCGATAGCCCCTCCCCTGGATTCGCCACTGTAAACAGATTAACTAGCATCGAAGTGTCAAGCTTGAAGAAAAACTGTTGACCGACATCGAACTTCGCGCCATGCGCTTATCCGATCTTTTGCTGCAGATGAAAAGCTTCGCAGGAAATCCTATTTCTAATGAACAGTGCCAAAGTTTTCTACGCCCTAGGCCAAAACATATTCTGAGCCCCTCCCCTCTGAAAAAAATTCAGTATACGAAAAAGCATTTCTAAGTAAGCAGGTCGTAGTCGATTTCATATAAATAAAGATTCTTTGTATTCCATATCAAGACGAAAATGCAGGTTGTTTCTATTAGAGTAGAGATATTTTAAACATTTGAAGGATAATTCATTTTTATAGAAGCCGTGACCATTGTTTGAAAAGTGCGCTCGCGACTTCTTTCAGAGTCAATTACATGATTAAAAGATGAAGTTGCACCTACGAAGCGAGCTTTCATAGAATGTTAGAAGCAAGCATTCCCCAAAAGCTTTAGAGCGGCCTCGAAACTGGATCTCAGAGAGTTAAAGTGACAGTTAATTGCTTACTAGAGCTTCAGTAGAAATAATTTTATTAATTAAAATTTTAAGAAGCGTTTTTAAAATTAGGAAGATGTTAAATTATTACATATATAATTTTCAATTTAATATACAATACTTTATTTTTGAAACTTGTAAGCGCTTAATACAATCTTTGTAATGTTTGAAACGCATTAACTTTTTATTTCAAAATTATACTATTTATGAAATAACATAATAATACTGCTTACAAGAACAATCCATTCTTGAAATCATCTGGAATACCTAATAGAACTTCTTGAATCGCACTTTTAACCATGAATAGGTTATAAGATCATTGAAATAGACAGATCTTTTTAAAATATCTTTCAATGGAAATAAGCTCAAATGCAAGAGACGATAAGGTACACAGAAGAAGAAAAAAATGTATCGTTCAATATATTGAATTTAACGAATGTAAATTTTAAAAACATCATTTTATACGGCCTTTTGAAAGCAACACTGAAAAATTTGTGAATATTTGGTTTTATTTCTTCTGTGCATTCGCCCACTGACAGTTGCGCCCTACGACACGGCCTAGGGAAATCTGGCCCTGCTAATGTGCAATATTCTTAAAATTTGTGTATCATCTCGTAAGTAATTTCTGAAGACGAATTAAGCACATCATTAAGACAAACGCATTTTTTTAGAGGAAACTAATCAACGTAATATTTGTAAATACTTAAATGTGAAGTCATTGTTCGCAAGAACATATTTTTTAATAACTATGCTCCAAAAGTATGTAGAAGGACACGATATTCATATCTTCTTCGGATTTCAATAAAAATCCGTTAATAAATTTTGGCACCTAATTCTATTTCCTTGAAAATACCTATGTACGGAAAAAAACATGTTTTCTCATTCGTGCTCTTCTTTCTCATATACGAAGTATAATATAGAGAAAATACTGTAATCGTCAAAAAATTCGATCTCGAGATTTTAATAAATCTCCTCTTTTTTAAAAAAAACACATTTTTGGAATTATGTCTGTCTGTCATCTAACTGCCTGTTTGTTTGCGAGCACAATAATTGAAGAACGCATTGAGCAAAAGAGATGAAATCTGGAACATATTTTTATCACCTGAATTGTAGATATGTATCAACTTTCACACCAAATCTGTGAAAGAGTTGACTGTTTGTCGGTCTGTATATTAGCCTGCCTGTGAATGCGATAACTCCAAAACGCAATGACTTCGATAAATAAAATTTACTCTTATAATCAGAATTGTAGATCTGTATCAAATTTTATTTTCAATCGGTCGAAAAGAAGCCGTAAAAATGCATACTCGGTTTTCCTCATTGTATTCGCAGCAAAAAATACGCCATATTTTGTCACTATGAGCTAAAGTCAGAAGCAGGGTTTAGAAGCGCCACACTTGTGCTGTCACTCTTTCGCCTAGCCACTTTCTTTGGATTACGTGGGACTAGCGTAAGTGTCTTTAACTGTCAATTAATGAGCTGTGAAAGGCGGTTATATGACTGAGAAGAAAAAGTCTTCTAGATCAATTTAGTCCATCCTCCAGATGCATGAATGAATCCTCCAGATGCATTAAATGGTAAATGAAATCTTCTCTTGCTAGAAAAAATACTAATCAAACATTTGAACTATACAATAATGCACGTAGATTTTATTTATATGTTAACTAATTCCAGAAAAATTCTCTCAGATTTATATAATACACTCTAAAATGCCAATAAATTTATTTTCTAGATAATTTTTTTTTTTAATTTTTCGGTCCACTTTGACAAATATTCTTGCCAATAGCCATAAATTCTATCAAACCTACACGAGTCACTGACTGAACACCTCTTGTCGATGACCAACAGGTGATTGATTAGGCGTTAATGGCTTGTACGCAAGTGTCACAACATCCTTTCTCAGACTTGGGCAATAAAAGTCTGAGTACTGATGGCGTTCTCAGTCTTGTCTAAGATCCGCAAGTTTCTTGCTGAGGGAGTATGCGAGAAAATTTGGGGCTGCTCACTCCAGCTGGTTTCGTCAGCTGGAACACAAAATGTCATTCCAGTGTTACAAAATCGTCTGGTACGTGAATGCAATCCAACAAGCAGGATAATAAAAAAATAAGCTTTAGTCCACGAAAATTTCAACAAAGACACTAACGTAGAGCAGATAAAATAAGCTTTAGCATAAATTAACAACAGAGAACACCACCAAATTTCAGTCACAGCACTTTCAATAGCGCTCAAATGTCTCTCAGTTCATCAGCTTCACTGATGACCAAACT
The DNA here is from genome assembly GCA_013235015.1 of Araneus ventricosus. Lineage (NCBI taxonomy): Eukaryota > Metazoa > Arthropoda > Arachnida > Araneae > Araneidae > Araneus > Araneus ventricosus. The sequence goes on from BGPR01003208.1 coordinate 122,412, forward strand.
CCAACTGAACCACTCTCGATTTGAGTAGCTTTCTTTCATACCATTTCCAACGATAAGTGACGTCATATAGTAATCTCTAGAATATTCTTGATCTTTCCCACTCCTAGTAGAGATAGGACCACAACTCAGGGATTTTCTAGAAGACTACTTTTGTCGCCAAATTCGCCAAGATTAGCATGTCAGAGAAACATCTTTACAACTTCGTAATAGCTTCTTTTTGTTGAAAAAATAAAACACTTGAAGGGGGAAAAACGCAACTTTCACAACTTTTGCCCTTTCCTTTAAAAGGTTTTATCTTACCATCCCTATCTTTTTCCAGGAGAACCTATGCTCTTATATTTTACTCTTCATATTATTCTACCCCCTCCCCCCCAAAAAAAGAATCCCTTGAAATTCCTTCAAAATAAATTTCCAGCGGGATAAAGCGGGGATTACAATCTTTTGATGTGTGTGCTAAGGGAAAATGATGTTTCTGGGTTAAACGAGGATTTCAAATCATGTATCAAAGTATCCCATTGTTTTTATTTTCTCTTATACTAAGTATAAATAGAGAAAGTATTGCAAACGTCCAATAATTCGGCATTGTGATTTTTAGGAATCTCCACCTTTCAGTATCTGAAAAAAAACAATTAGGAATTATGCTTGTCTATATATCAGTATGTATGTAACACAATCTCTCAACAACGCCACACGCTAGACTTATGAAATTTGATAACAGGTTACCAAAGATTGCAATATATATTTGACAATAGGAAAATAATCCATCTGTCTTTCCGTCTATAGATAAACACGATAATTCAAAAAAGGAACAGTTTTTATGATTGAAATTTGTTATGATGTTTTCAGGAAAAAAAATTCAAATTTCTGAAAAATATCTGACTGTTCAGTTTCCACAAGAAAAAAGTCCCCAGAGGCCACCACCTCCTTGACACTCAGTTTGGACCTCAGAGTAAGAATACTTAGAGAGCGCCTTCCCATTGAAATGGCTTGAATCAAGTAGCACCAAGATAAGTCACGTGACACTGGGAATTTGGCGATAAAAGGTTGCCAACTGAGTGCTATACCCATGACTATATCGCCGTTTTTGGCAAAAAAATTGGTAGTTTTATACGATTAAGCAAGTCCTGAGCATTATACAAATATTCCAGACAGTTTCGAAATGGGACGGATGGATTCATTAGATTTTTACCGAGAATTTCGTTATTCTTTTCCCCACAAATTAATAAATAAAATAATGAAATCCATCAATCATAAATTAAATAATTATTTAATATTTTTTAGTTCAGATACTGTAGATTTTTAAAGCAATAAGTTTTTTTTGTTACAATTTCGATCTAATTTCTTTCCATTATTCTATACAGTTTCATTTATATTTTCAGAAGGTAGTATTTAATGTTCATTTATTTTACATAAAATCAGACTTCTGTGCTTGACTTCAAGGTCCACTTAATTTGACAAGCTTTTAATCTAGTTTAGCACGTACCTGATTATATTAATCTTACAAGCATTTCTACGTTCTGTATGGACAAAAAATTATTTATACATAATTTCGATTACAATGCAATATTTTTATGTTTTCCCCCCTCCCCTGGGAATTTCAAAATAAAATTGAACACATGCCAAAGAGAAATTTTATGCCAAAAAGTAAAAGGAATTTCATGTCTAAAATTTTCATAAAACAAGCATTATTTGGGAGACTGGCATGATGTCTTACTTCAGTATAAAATTTGTCATTTTTTTTAAAGAATTTAAAATAGTTAAACATCAAGAGGGAAAGAAACTGCAGTTCGAAAGTAACAGTATTTTTAATTTTTATAATGAAGGTATGATTAATAGCTAAATCTTCCTTCCTGCTCCTCTACACCTTTTCTTTATCTAACTAAATCAAGAATTCAGCCAAACTCATTTTGATTTATATGTGTACTAAAAATCCAAGATTCCTTTAATATTTAACTCATTTTGATATGTACATGTGTGAAAAAAATATCTCTGTAACATCTTGTTCGTAATCTAGTTCTCAAATTATTTTATTTACTTAATCTTATCTTAAATTTTCCATTTTTGTCCCTTTCTTTTTCTTTTCTTGTTAGCCTTGTAGTAAAATTTTTAACCTCAAAGGAAGCATACTAAAATTATATTTTCTATGAGATTTTATTTATTTTTTAAATTAAATATTGTTCCATTTTCTATTCTTATTGTTTCGTTTAAGTGGTAATGTAACTGTTTTGACTTTGCCTATTCATTTCTTTTACTGTTTTTATAGGATCAGTTTCTCTTTCCTTCATTTTTCTATTTAGTTTCAGTAAAAGTGTTTTACTTATAATTGAAATGATACTCTTATCACAACAAAATATTCTTAAATTGTTTTCTTTGGGTAGGGATAAGATCTCATACACCTTGAAAATATCTAGCTATAACGATGCTACACACAATAACACCTGCTGCATTCGTACTTACCAATTTTTGCCTGACGACAGGTCATGTCATGTTGATTCAACCCGTAACAATTGTTGCGAGTTTCTTGCATCTGATGGTATTTATTTGCAAAGTGTTCAGTACTCATAATTCAAAACGCAGATTTCTGGTTCTTCTTGTTGCATTATGTTTTCATATTTAATTAAATTGACACCAATTCTTGTCATAAGAATATTTATTCAAGCTAGTAAACTACATAAACAGTATTTTTTACAAAAATAGCACTTGGAACATAGTAAACAGTAAACAAGTAATTTTTGGGGCCCATGGCCCCCGAAGGGGGCCTAATCCCCGGTAATGGTACATTGGTGATGCTGGTTACTTTCAGTTCTGGGAGTTGAATAGTCTGCTGCTGTTGTTGGAGGCAAAGGATGTGTGGGTGGGATCTATCTGGATCTTGTGGGATTGTTGCTGGAGCACTGCAGGAACTGGTGCCTGTAAAGAGTAGCTGCTGCTGTTGAGAGAACTCATATCTCTGGATGTGATAATTTTTCTTTACTTGCTCTGAAAGGGAAGTGACATGCTGTTTGGAACTGCTCTTCAGGGTTTAGAAATGCTTTGGGAAGAATGGGGCGGGGGGCAAGGGTCTGAAACAGTTAGCAAGGATAGCTATTCCAATTTTTTTTTTTTATTAATGAGTAACAATTATAAAAGAATCTTCCGGGGTCTTTTGCTTTTCGGATCGGGGGAATAATGTTCAAGTTGCTGAATAGCTTCATTATCAATGTTATCAAGATTATGATAGAATTTCGCTGAGATTTTTTTGATGAATTCCTTTAAAGAGATTAGCTTAATTGCATTTCTTATATCTTATTTCGCATATACCATCCAGCCTTGCATATTAGACGGATTATGTTATTTTCTAGAATTTCCAGCATTCTGATATTTGAGTTGGCTGCGGCCCCCCAGATGGGGCATCCGTAAGTAATTATCGGACGTAAGATCGCAGTGTAGACAAGCAATTTATATTTCCTATTCATTTCCGAATCTCGTGCTATTAGAGGAAAAAGTTTTCTTGAGGCTGCACGAAATTTAGTTTTTATAGTTGTAATATGATTTTTCCAGGTTAATTTTTCGTCTAGTATTACGCCAAGATATTTGGCTTGCTGAGACCAGGTGATCGTTTGGTTTTTAATTTTAACTATTGGTTTGTATTTTCTTCTACCCTTGGCGAAATACACTGCTTCTGTTTTGTTAACGTTAAGGGCAATTTTCCATTTGAGGAACCAGTCGTCCAGTTTCGCTAGATGTTGGTTTAAAGCGGCTGCCGTATATTTATGGTTTTTATTTTTTGCTAGAATGGCAGTATCGTCTGCGTACATACCTAATAATGTTTTATGTGTTTTTGGAATGTCGTTAACATAAAGAGAGTAGAGGACCGGCGAGATTTTCCCTCCCTGTGGAATGCCTGCTCTCATAATTTTGGCTTCGGAAATGCTGTTGCCAATTTTAACTGCGAATTTTCGCTCTTCGAGGTAAGATTTTAGAAGCTGCAGTAAATGGGGTGGGGTTTTGTATCCGATAAGTTTATGGATTAGTCCTTGGATCCAGACTCTATCAAAGGCTTTCTGTACGTCAAGGAATACCGCACCTGTGCATTCTCCTTTTTCAAAGCCACTCGTAATATACTCGACTACTCTAAGAAGTTGATGAGTTGTAGTTAAGGATTTCCTAAAACCAAATTGTTCCGGGCAAAGGATTTTGTTTTCGGCAAGATGCTCGTTTAATTTATCTAAAATGAAGTTTTCAGTTAGTTTACTGAGTGTGCTGAGTAGCGAGATTGGCCGATAATTTTCTGGCTGAGTGGGGTCTTTTCCGGGTTTCAGAATTGGCACAACTACAGCGGTCTTCCACGCTTTTGGAAAATAGTTAAATTTAAAGATATTGTTTATGATTTCTGTAAATTCGAAAATCATTGTGCATGGTAAATTTTTAAGCATTTTGTTGGTGATACAGTCAAGCCCGCATGCTTTTTTAATATTTAAATTTTTAATGACTTTGATTACCTCAGAGGGCTGAATGCATTTGAGTTTATCAATTTGGTTATTGGTGAGTGGGAGGGTGGAGAAGTTTTCAGTAGATTTTTTGACCTCATTTTCCGTCTCTCTGTGAGATAGGTCATTTAATGAGAATTGTTTCTCGAGACTTAGGGCAATAGTTTCGGCCTTGATAGAGTCTGAATATGCAAATCCATTTTCTCCCAGTAGAGCTGGGATTTTCTGCGCTTTCTTACGCATTATTTTTGCTTTTCTCCAAAGTGTACCGTCTTCTGTGTTCAACGCTTCAAGTTCTTCTGTCTGATCTTTCTGTCTACTGTTCTTATCTAACTTTTTGATTAATTTCTCAATCCTGTTCAATTCCGTTTTAATTAGTGGGTTCCTTAGTGTTTGCCAGGCTTTTTTCGTTTTGTTGCGCGTTTTAATTAAATCTTTAATATTCGCGTGTATATATGTTGCAGTTGATTTTTTGACCATTTTAGTCGCGAATCTGTGCGCGTTTTGTAGATTTTTAGTAAACTTTTCCACTGCGATTTCAATATCCGTATTGCTGTTTATTTTAAGGGGCCTATAATCAATTTGATTTTTCAGGTAATTTTGGAATTTGGTCCAGTCCGTATGCGTTGTCACACTATTATGCAGTGTCGTAAATTTTAGTTGAAATGTTAATTTGACTGGGTTGTGGTCGGAATAAAGTTCTGGAAGGGAAATAATCGAGAAGGGGAGAATGAAATCTTTTATTACTGCAAGATCTAAAATGGTTGCTGAGTTGAAACCAAATCTTGTTGGGGATGGTGGGGCAAGAATTTCCATTCCCAGAACTTGAGTGAATCTAACTAATTCTTTTCCTCTCGTTGTGTTTATTGGAGACCCCCAATTTTGGTGTTGGGCGTTGAAATCGCCACAAATGATAGGGTTTGGACCTAGTTGAATTAAAGTTTCCAGGTCTAATGTATAGAGAGTTGGGTCTGTATCCGGGGGAATATATATTGAGGTAACAGTGAAGGGTTCTTTGTTTGTAAGATTTAGTGAGATGGAGGTAGCTTCAACAAAGTGCAACTGCGGCGTCGGAATATGGTGGTGGGGTAAGGATTTTTTAATTAAAATGACGGTTCCTCCGCCCTGGGTAGGAGCGTTATTTCGTTGTGGTCTGTCTGTTCTGTAGACGTCATAGTTGGGTATAGAGAAATTAATTTCCGGTCTCAGCTTAGTCTCCTGAATTAGAAAAATATCGGGGGAGTGCTCTTCTAAAAAATTGCGGATATCTGCACTGCGATTTCTTACGCCGTTAGCATTCCAAAAGACTATAGTCAGGCTATGAAGGGTTTTGAAATTATTTTTAGGGTTTGCACTATTGAACATTACTGACTGAATTTGCTACTGTGCCTAAAGCTTTTATTAAATGATTGAACATATCTTCAGTTTTTTCTAACATCGGGAGTTCTGATATTGTCTTAATTAAATTAGGTATACTTTTCAGAGTATCGTACATAACTTTAACTCCTTCTAGGAAGCCTAAAAATTCTTTTTCATGCCCTATCTCACGACTACCAGTCTGTGGGTTAAATTCGCTTTCCTGACGCGAGTTGAGTTCGACCTGCCGGGGTATTAACTTTTGTGTTTGCATTGAGTAGGATATATTTTCCTGTCTCCTGTATTGAGAAGCTAGGAATTCTCTTTGCGCTTTGGGGTAATTTACACCTTGGCCTTTCGTTGGTTTGATTTTTGGAAATAATGGGCAGCCTCTCCATGAGGCAATATGACCAGTTGCTCCGCAATTTATACACTTGGGGTTTTCCTGCGGGGTCGTGATCGGACATTGATTCGTCCTGTGGTCCTCACCACATTTGAGACATCTTGTCTGAAAACCACAATTTGCACTAGAATGGTTGAACATGTTGCAATTCCAGCATTGTATGGCTCCAGGAGGTTTTCTGTAATTTTGAATTTTTATTTTCAGGAACATGAAATGGGTGAGTTCGAAAATTTTATTTTCATGACCGTTTTTCTTAAGCTCAATCATAAAAATATCCATAGGGGACTTCGTTCTTACGTTCTTCAGCTGACCTACTTTTAATATTTCAATTTCTGGGAGAGCTATAGCGAGCTCGGATTTAATTTCTTCAATATCCGTGTCACGATGTAAACCTTTCATTACTATCTTAAATGGTCTTTCACTCAATGGCCTAATGACGTAAAATTCGATCTTTTCCTCTCTGCAGAACTTTTGCATATCTCTATGCTCTTCTGCCGTCTCGGGGTAGACTTTAATATATTCATTTGCCAATACGGCATTTACTTTGCCAAATTTGTTATTTAGATTCTTTAACATTTCCTTGTAGTTATTGTTATACCTGATCATTAATGGTTGAATTTTTGGCGGTGCGGGGGGGCCTTCTTTCTCGACTGGTAGTCGCTCAATATCTGCGTATTTATTTTGCAACAAAATATTACTGTTCTCGTCTGCATTTAAGTTCCTTTTTGGAACAGAGTTTCTTCTGCTGGGGTAAATAAACCCATCTTTATCTAATCTAATTCTAGAATTGTTACTGCATTCCGACTCATTCGGGGCCGCTCTTTTGCGAGCGTTATTATTATTACTCATAACATTAACATTATCATGGCTTGTTAAACTACTATTACTACAGACGTTATTTGTGCTACTACTACTAGGGATATTTCTTTTACGCTCAGCTTCCTCAAATATTTGCTTATTTTCAATTTCCTTAGCATTACAATTATCTAAAGAGCAGATACCAAAACATGTAATGTCACTCACCCATTTGTTGATGATTTCTTTCAGAGTTCTCAGGATCGTCTCTTCCGATGACGGAGTATTTCCATCTTCCAGCGTCAGGGTTACTTCGTACTCCGTGGCCATGAACACTAGGTTTCGCAGCTTGCCCAGGTGCCGGATGGCATCTCTGATCTGTTGACATCGGCTGTATGGGAGATCTGACACGGGCTTTTCATAAGTGGCAACTGCACGTCGGAAGAACGGCGTCAAGTCCGGTATTTCCTTGCTCACTTGGATCGGTGTCGGATTGGCAGCCAGTGATGGAGACATTTCCATCTGCTCATCAAGGTCGCTGTTCCCATCAGGTTCGCTCGGCACGGTGACTCCAGCACCCTCGGGCATCTTCTTGTCAGTCGTACCTTTCCCCAGATAGCTGGTCCGGCGACGTCTCTTGTAAGGCAAACAGGAATCCTCTTCACACTCAGCACAGAACGACCAGCGAGTCCGGTGGCGTTTCTGTTCCGCTTCTATGAATTTCATCAAGGAATTGAAATATATATGTGATATCCTTAGAATAGAAAAAGTGGTAAATAAATATTATTCCAATAATTTTATTAATGATCGTTGAAAGTGTAGAAATTAAGCGATTTATTTCAGTACGACTAGAACGCATTGCTAATGCGAAAATTTTGTTAGAAGTCCTGTAGCTTAATGGAATTTCTCGATAACTCGCTAAAATCCTCAAAATACAATTACTATTTTAATAAATTCTAAGAATCAAAATATTCTTTCAGAAGAAATGAAATTATGTTGCGTAAATACGATAGATGGCACTGTGAAACATCGAAGATAGAGCTACATACACTGCATACAAATAACGCCATATTCGCACATAAGGTATGATACTACAATTAAAAATGCTTACGAAAGGTAACCGTGTGTATTTACAAAGAAAATATTCATATTTGCTGAGTTGTAGTACTAGTTTCTAAAAAAATATCAATCATTTTTTGCAAATAACGAAATGAATCAGATTCATTTTTTTAAACTAAAAAATTGTTTTACGTTCAGTAATAAAAATTAATAAACTGTACTTATAATATTGGATTTAAGAAGAGATTTTGGCATAAATGGCATAAAAAATGCTTATCACATGTATATGTGTTGACTCCAAGTTTGTAGATCTGTATCAAATTTCGTTCCAGGAGGGTTGACGGGATGTGCCAAAATGAATACAAGCTAATCGTCACTAAACGTCGAAGCTAAGCCCAAAACGCGTAATTAAGCATAATAAGTAAACTAATAACAAATGCACATACTGTGTAATTAGATGAAAAAGATTTAAGGAGAATAATTCCTACTGATTACTCTATTAAACAAAATTATTTAACAATTTTATTTAACATGGTATGTTTCATGTTTCCAAAGATTAGAATCTTATAATATATATTTCACTTCCAATTCTCAACAAATCTAATATTATAGGAAAATCCTACTCTCGAATAAAGAAAAATTATTTCCTTGACATTTAAGAAAAAATAGGAAACACACGAAAATATTTGCAGTTTGCTGACCAAGAAACATATCTTTTTTAGGGCAATTTTTACGCATAACAGATTATAGGTCCAAAGATGGTTCCTGCTTAATGTGTGAATGAAACTCAGGTTCTCTCATAATATGCGCAGGAGAAATTTATGTTGGAATGAAAAGTAATTTCAGTACTAAGTTTGTTTTAGTTGATGGGAAAATAATCTTTGGAATAATTAGAGAGGGCTCTGACTTTCTTTTAAATTATGTTCTTTAAGTTTACACTATTTTAGAATTTTCTTCCATGGAAGTACCTATTTTTAACGCAATGAAAACGAATCTTCCTAATGAAAACGTACTATTTCTTAACTTCCCTTTACATAATTAAAAGTTTTTTTAGTTTTATGTGCCATCTTACAAATCGATACTTATCTTATATCCATCCATACAAAAGAGTAACATAAAATAACCTTTCTTAATATGGTTGTATTTCGTTTAAAACATAGTTAAGAAAATACAGAGGAGTGAAAAAATTAGTTTCCTTTGACTCATTCTTTTCAAAGTGTATACAGATGCAGTATATTCTCCATTATATGGGCTTAAATCAACCGATGTCTCTGTAAACATAACCCGTGCCAGAAAACCTTTGTCTGTGGGAAAGCTCGCATTATTGGCAAAATTGTGAAAACACTTACCAAAACTGTTTCGAAAACTGCACGTAATAAGTGCGATAACTAATAAAAGAGTATGTTAAAATATTAATATGGAGTCGTTCTTACGGATTTATTTTTAAAAATTTCGAATCTTCAGGAAAGCCTTGTAAAAAATAAATCTTGATTTAAAATTTAGTCTCTATTGACTCAGTTTTCGTGTGCCTGAGGTAATTTCGGTCCCAATCAGCTTGCATAATCGAGATTCTGCAGTTAAACAATTCTGGAGTAGAAATCTCAAAGCAAATTCCCCGTTCTTCTTTTGTGTTATATTGTTCACATACAGCATTTATATCTTATTTTGATAAGCTATATGAAGATAGTAACAACTAGTTAATATTAGCTAAATGTGCAAACGAGCACCCAAGGTGTTCAGTGAAATTTAAGACATAAAGATTCTTATCAACTGACAACGAAAACACTAAAACACATTTTGAACTTGAGATCTAAAAATACGAAAAGCGATTATGCCTTAACAAAAACCCTTCATTCTTTGATTCGTTTTTTTTGGGGGGGGGGGGAGGGGTAATCTATTTTTTAAAAATAAATGCAATTTCATTTTCCACCTGATAAAACGTTTCACAAAGAAAAAATTCGAAAACATCCTGAAGAATAAAAAAAGGAATTTTTACACTTATGTAATTAAAATGTTTCTTGTTTTAGTTTTTAAAAAAATCTCGCTTTTTCCCAAGGGATGATTACTTATAAAGAATAAATGAAATAAAATAAAATTTTAAAAAATGATTTCTTCTATTTCGCTATTCATATTTACCGAGGTTTTTATCGAGGGATACTTAAACATACATGAAAATGCCAACAAAGACTGTCTCATAATATCGGGAGAAATTCATTAATTTTTAGTAACTTAAAATGGCGTAGATTTTCCAAGACCAATTTTCAAAAATGTTCTAAAAAATAATACATGTATGAGTTTAGAATCTAAGTTTCAGCCAGTTCATTCTGTGAAAAAATAATTTTAAATTACTCATTTCACTGAAAGGTTGCCACCCTGAAAATATTATCAAGTTAAAAAGTTCGAAAAATTTGCTGATAGAAAAATCTCAAAATGACGTCAATCTTTGGTTGCGCTCGAGAAGGCTGAAATCAATTTTAACTTTCAAAGTTCTCTGTCAAGCTGGCCATTCATGATCACTCCACACCGCACAAATGGAGTGGGAGCACTCCACACCATTCCAATTTTCAGCCAATCTATTTAAGTAGGTGATTCTCCAGCCGGAACGTAAACCTACGAGCACTCCGATACACTAGGACTACTGCTGCTACCTCCGCTTGCAAACCAGGACTCCCACAGTAGTTTTATGGTTTTTGCAATAGAACCCCACTCCCCCCTCCCCCACGAATCTACAGAGGTGTCATTTCAGTTTCATGGCCCGACAGTCCAAATGGATTGCAAGACAAGTGCAAAATCGATACTTTCATTCACAACACTCAGATTCTCTTCGGATTATGGCATTGACGACGAAATTTGCGCGATGTGTAGCGATTGTGAATGACAGGCCGGTGCGTTAATAATTTACGCAGGAGAAATTTATGATCGAGCGAAAAACCAAATATTATAGAAATCTTTCCAATATTAAGAGATATGACCTTCTTTTAAATTATGTTCTCTATTTTTTTTGTGTAGGAGTATCTAATTCTGTCTAAATATCGGCGCAGAACTCTGTTCCCCGTGATAATTACATTTCAGACATCAAAAGTGAAGGTTTAACATATAGACATCAGCCGGCGTCCGAAACGCTAGCCTTTATTTACATAAAAATAAAAATGATAACTGAACTAACCTTATACATGAAAATTGAACAATATATTTAATGATTTTTGAATAGAAAAAAGTGGTGAATAAATATTATTGCACAGAAAATTTTATTATTGATCGTTCAATGTGTCGAATTAAGTATGATGTTTCAGTAGGACAAGAACGCATTGATGACGTCTAAAATTTTGTTAGAAGTCCTGTAGCTTACTGGAATTTCTGGGTAAATAACTGAAATCTTCATAACAAACTCTCTATTTTTATAAATTCTAAGAAACAAAATATTCCTTCGGTCTATATGCATTCGGACGAAACGTTGCGCAAATACGATAGATGGCACTGCGAAACATCAGAAATAGATAGTGCTACATACACAGCATACAAATGACAGCATAGTCACACATTCAGTACGATAACGACATTAAAAAAAATTAGGAAAGGTAACTTTGTGTATTTATCAAGAAAAAAAGGAAATCTGAAGAGTTGAGGAGGAAGTTTTTAAAAAAATATTAATTATTTTAGGCAAATAACAAAATTAATCAAATTCAGCTATTTGTTTTGAAAACTAAAAAATGGTTTTAACTTCAGCAATAATTAAAAATTAATTCACTGTACTTATACAGGTGTTAATCTTTTAAATTTTTGACCTTAAATGACATAAAAAATGCTTATCACATTTTTTTAATAAAAAAGGGATTTGTATATATCTGCCCCATCTTAGGTGGGCGGCACATTGCTTCTTTCACGGAAATATCGGAATTAATGATGATTAACAGCTGTGAGATCAGAACAGAATTTGTTTCATCAATAAATTTTATAAACAATTCTTAAAATTTTAACAAATCAACAAAAAACTTTTAAATCATAATCCAACGTTTTTAAAGCGACCAGAGGAAACGAAATGGTATTGCTTTAGAGAATGATGTATTTCTACTATTAATTAAGGTGAATTTGTGTATGCGGGAACAAATACTTTGAGAGTGCAAATGTGCACTTCGGCGACGTTTTTTTTTTCAAATTTTAATTATTTAAGATTGGAGGGAATTTATTTTCAGTTACGGCTTAAAAGTAGCTTACTTTTGCTTTTTTCCCATTGTGCCATGCAGTCAATTGTATCGATGAGCCCCAAGAGGCTAATTTACTTAAAACAAGCGGTCACGCAAAAACAACACTAAACTACTTCAAAACTTAAAATAGTTCAGAGGGAAAAGTTTTTTTCCTACCTTTAGAATAAATTCCCTGAACTGAAAATAAGCTAGTTGAAGAAATCACACAATCATATTTAAAGTAGAAATCACTTAGACGAGAAGTTTAGCGGTTTGATACGTTTGTAAACTAACATTTTATCAAAAAATTTGAACTTGGCCGAAAAACACACCCTGTTTTATGGGTTCCAGTGGCATCTATTTGAGGGGATGTGAACTTGAGCTTCTTCGATCTTCAAAATATACTGTGTGAATTTATGTTTTCCGTATCAATCTACACCCTACTTCCCCTATATGGAATTAAAAAAATACACGAAAATTGAATTTTTTTTTTAATGTCGAACGAAAGTGATATTTCATTCCAGAGCGTTTCATTTTCAGTAGCACATGTGTGAAAAACTATGATGAAACAATAAAATTTGTTCGAATTTTATTACAACAGTGAAAAGCCTTGTTACGAGTTGAGTTTAAAATTAATTTCGAAATTTTATCAAAACTAATTGCAAAATTTACATGGATATAAAATACGTATTTCTGAAAAGCTTATTTTTTGAGTTTTAAAGTGTTGAAAAGGGTTTTTCAGCGACAATATGCTCTAAAATTATGGATAAAAACATTAAACTTGCAATTAATTTTTAATTAATTAAAAGTCTAAATAAGATTTTCTAAAACCCTTTCTTAGTGAGCACCATTTACCAAGAAATAACAACGTGCAATATTAGTAGCTCCAGGTTCAATGGAAGGTTGCATCTGTGACTGAAGTTGGACATTCACGATTACTCCATGCCGCGAAAATTCGGTCTCATTACTCAAAACTGGTCCTCAATGCGAAAATTGATGAGAAGTGGAATGTTGTGGTGGGAAGTTTCAGTTTTAAACATCTCTTGAAATCCATTTGTAATGTTGGGTCACAAAACTGAAATGCAACCGTTGTAGGTAGGCGGGGGAAAGAGTAGTGTGGCTTTCTCTTGAAATGGACAAAACTTCTGCGTGAGTACCGTTTTGACAGCGGGGGGAGGAGTAGGCGCAGTAGCAATAGGGGATCTGAAGTCCTGTTGGTCAGGGTTGTCAAACTCGTGGCCCAGAAAACATAGGAGTATGTAATAAAAATTTTATAGCTTAATTTTTAAAACTCCTAATTATGTATTATTATTAATAACCAACAACAACATTCCCCAACGTATAATTATTAAATGTGTTGCACGATACACCATTTGCTCCATCCTGCCACTAACAGCGAATATTTTTGGAGCAGAATATAAAAAAACGCCTTTCCCTTTTGGAAGAGAAGTTTGTATAGTTTTCTCCGATTTTCACCTTAGGTATAGAATCAGTATATAACCATAAGCAAACGGAGGGAATTGAGATCCAATGCTTTTGAGATGTGAAGGTAAAATTAATTGAAGTTGGGAAGACTGAATTTTACAAATATTTGAAAACCAGGTTAGAATTTGAATTTATTTCTATTTTTAAAAATTGTAATTGGTGCAAGCAATTATTTTTACTTTTGAAAGGGAATTTTAGTCTCCTGTAAAAATCGGAAACTACTGACATTCTATTTGGAACAGTTTTGAAAGTAACCACTGTATCCAAGATAGGCTCTGGAGCATTAAAGAAGCAAAGCATTTTAGCAAAGAAGAAATGTCATGTGTTTGGAAGAAAACATTAATTTTACTCTTGTTCTTTTTAATACTGTATTTTAGAAATAAACCTGTGTTTCTTTTTTTTGTGGCCCGCGTAAACTTAGATCTTTTTTATTTGGCCGTTCATTTTCATCATTTGAGTTTGACACCCACAGCCGCAGGTGTTGAATTTGCTCGGTCCGATCCATGAATGATTTACCTAAATGGATGGCTAGAGAATGGAACTGTGTGGAGTGGTGCCACGTCATTTGCGAGATATGGAGTGATAGTGAATGCTGTACAACTTAACGATCTTCGCAGAACGCAGTTAAATGAGAGAAGATAACCTTACGCGTTACCACCTTAATTTGCGTAGAAAACTGAGGTTTGGTTTATTATTTTTTAAAGCTTTATTTTGTAGTAATAACAGTGGATTCCGCCATCTTCTCGTTAGTTATGTCATAATAGCATCGGTGAGAGGTTTAAAATTCTCGTATACGAAGCACAATAGAGCTTCGATTATCCAAGCTGCCCGGGACCGTAATCTTCTCGGATAATCGAAATGTCGGTTTACAGAGACTATATACGTTTAATCGTGTGTTCTTTACTCTCGAGAAGGCCTTTAAAAATAATTTATTTAACATTATAAATTTAAGTCCTGAAATACTGACTTGTTTCAACATTTCAACAAACATTTTTATTAGTTATCAAACACCTTACGTGCATTTTTCTGAAATATTAATTAATTTTATTAAGAGGAATCACTAATGTGACTGGTATTCCCCGTTCCCTTTGCATTTCCCAAAGATTCTTTAAGGTTGTTGTCAAAAGAATATTCCCTCCCGCTCAATAAGAAAGTTTCCAATACATTTTACAGAGCAATACTTTCATGAAAATGCATGAAATTTCCTTATATCACTATTGAAGTGCTTAAGACCAGAACAGATTTTTTATTTTCCATTTTTTCCCAAAATAACTTCTTGAGTTTAAAAAGATAAAATCCCGATAACGACCTTTTACAATCCTTTACATCCCGAATACCCTCTCCAGTGCCAACTTTGACACCCTTTTCTGGAAAATTCGAGGACTTTATTAAAAAACTAAAAAACACAGTTCCAGTTTCTGGTAACTGTGCGGTTAACAGAGAAATCGGTTTATAGAAGCCCGAATAATCAAAGTTTAACGGTAGAAGAAAGTATTACAATACTGTAGAAAATCCGACTGGAGTTTTTGATGAATCTCAGCTTTATAAAACCTATCGGAGACCGAAAGAACCATTTTTGGAATTATGCCTGTGAGTTTGTGAACAGAGTCATTAACGCAAAGAGCTAAAGGAATGAAGTTTGGTATGCTGGCTTCACACCAAATTTACAGATTTTCATCAACTTTCGAACCAAATCTACTTTGAAAAGTCTAGCTGTCTCTCCATCACTGTAAAAAAATATCCGTCAAATCACGGAAAAAGTACCGGCAGCAGTGTTGCCGGCAATATTCCGTTTCGTAAAGCATTTCTCCGTTTTTCTACAGAAAATTCCGTTTTTGGTTTCTCCGTTTTTACTTTTACCGTTTTGGAATTCTCCGTTTTTTCACAGAAATTCCGTTTTTTGTTTTTCCGTTTTTGCTTTTACCGTTTTCGAATTCTCCGTTTTTTCACAGAAATTCCGTTTTTGGTTTTTCCGTGTTGTCAAGGAAATTCTGTTTCTGATTTTTCTGTGTTTTAACAGAAATTCTTTTTTTTAAGTTCCCCTTTATTGTCGAAAGATGCGATTTTTGAGACAAATAGTTAAGAACGTCCAGGGCTCTTATCAATTGCAAAGCAAATTTAAAATTTTTTACGAGAGTATTATGATCTATTGTTTACATAAATGATAATTTTCAGTAGAAAGTGTATATTAAAAAAATCTTTTTTAACGACTGTTTTAAATTTTAAAATGATTTGTACATCACAGGATTTTACAATACCTACTTATTCCCTTTTCTTGCAAAATTTTAAAATGCTACAAAAGTGAAATGACTAACTCTGAAGAAAATATGCATAATTTCTGTAATTTTTGTTCCTAAACCGGAAATACATTTTTCAATGCCGTTATTTTATTTTTTTAAGTGCACATAAATTTTATGATTTAAACCGAAGTTACGATTTTATGACATTTTCAAGAAGTCAATATGGACACCAAATATTTAAAATTTCAAAGTATTTCATTGGAAGGTTTCAAACAGTCATGCACACAATATTCGAAAAATTTTAATGAGTGCTGAAAAAGGTATTTGTGTTTCATTTCGAGTTAATGAGTCCTGGGCATGATCAACCCTTTCTCGCAAAATCCACACTTTTCCACTCTTTAAGGAGTATGTGACCCCCTTAATTTTCTGTTCTTTTTCCAGTGAGTATCTATGGAAGTGCCATTATTCTATTTCTTCTATTATTTTATTTTCCTTCCTACTTTCAGCAACACCCTATTGAACTCATTTTCTTTCATTTTCATTTTTACTGAATTTACTCAGCATATGCTTCAGTTTTTATCACCAATAAAATTCATATTAAAGAGAATACAATTAAATGACGCAACTAAAAATCGAGAGTCGGAATAACATGAATAAATTGAGAAAGACCAATTCAATTGATTTTATGCAATCTGCTTTCTCTTAAGCCCGTTAGAGGAAAAAAATGCTTATGAATTTTAAGGATTGAAAGCAAGCGTATAACACTGGAAGGAGAGGGTAATAATTGCTTTTTTAAAAATAGTTCATGAGTTTGAGATTAAATTATTAAATTGCTTCCATTTTTAAATACACAAAATATTCAACATTTTCCTGGTTAATACTATGATGTGTCTCTAATATTTATGCTGCTTATTCTCAATGAAAGCAAAACTTCTAATGTACAACTGCTCCTAGAATCTATTTAAGGGTGAATTGACTTGTTAGGAAAAAAAATTTAATCATACCAAATTAAATCTCTTTAAAAACTTGTCTAATCAAAAATCACAATGGAAACATACAAAAGCTGATGAAATTGAACCCCATATCTTGTTTCTATTTATTTTGGAATGCGCAATTGCAATAAAACTCTCTATGTGCACACAATGTCAGTCACCTATAAATACTTCAATGTGCTTTCCTTCAATCTTTTTTTCAGGTATTTCACTCTTCCCTAATTTTAACAAAATTTTCCTATTAAATTCAGGAAATACTTTTTAAAATTTTTGCATTTTCACAAAAATTTTCTATATCTTTTCATTTTTGAATAATTCAACTTCATATCCTTTAACATAAGTTCACATTTAGTATATGTAATTATATTTATATCACCACAATTTTAAGGTCCAAATAACCAGCTAAATGTTCTTTTAAATTTCATCCACAATTCTCATGTCACTGAAAATTATACTTGTTTGCAAAAATTAAACTTTGTTTGGATTTCATACCCAAATAAAGCAACTGGTATTTAACTTCCCTATTTTTAACAAAATTTTCCTATTTAATTCAAGAAATACTTTTTAAAATTTTTACATTTTCACAAAATTTTCTTCAAATATACATTTTTTTTATAATCCAACTTTGTATTGTTAACATAAGTTCATATTCAATAAATGCAATATTAAGGTCACTACAGTTCTAGCACCCAAATAACTCAATTTTCAGTTAATGTTAAAAAAAAACATCTTAAAATGAAAATTCTTATTTTTTTATATTATAAAAAAGCTTTAGATTTCCAAAGAATATCACAAATTTCTCAATTAAAAATTATGGAGCTAGATCCTTATACAAGTTTTATTATTTTTTTAACAAATTAAATTTTAAATAGATAAATAATATTCGCAAAAACAAAAGTTAGGGCCAGGTGGGGTAAAATGGATCACTTTTTAGCTATTTTCACATTCAAAGTTTAGTAGTAATAAAATCATAAAAATTTTCCTGTTTTTTTCAATTGCATCTTGACATTACATTCCATCAGGACATTTTTATGTAATTTTAACAATTATTTTTAATTATAAATTAATTAAACTTAGCTTGAATAGCTTTGACTCATTTCACCCCATCTTGGGGTAAAATGGGTCATAAATGCAAAATGATGCTTAAAGAATATATTTATTAGGAAATACATTAAAATAAAAAGGTGGTCTGTTACATATTCTGCTAAACAATACAATATTCAAATTTTAAAGTAGTATTGTTCACGGTTATTGCAAAATGGCTCTTCTAAAATTACAACATCAGTCTTTTCTACTCTATCAATATCCTCTTTTTCAGGAAAAACATAAAAATCCCCTATTTTTGATTTGTTTACGTACTTCAAATGTATATCAGCACCATATATAAATATGTGTGATTTGACCAACAAATATTTTCATAGACTTTTTCCTTTATATTCAATAACTACCCATTTTCCAGGAAAAAGATCACTTTATATTTTTGACCATCTTGCAATCAGATCAATTTGTTGTGGAGTGAGATTTGTTTCTGTTCATGTTTTAACTGTGGCAGTTCAAAGTTCATATTTTCTTTTTCAGTCGTTCCAATTGTTCTTCATGAAGATGCTCAATTACATAGGGTTCTGTCATTACTTCTCCAGCTCTGTGTTGGACTCTTTTTTCTGTCCTTTTCAGAATTAATAATAGGAGCTTTAGTGGCACTTGATTGTACAGTTGATAGAGTTGTTAAATTAACATTGTTTAAATTTAACACTGTTTATATGTAACAATTTAAAATTAAATTTATAGTTTAAATTTTAAAAAATTTACTGCAGTAGACCTATACAAACAAAAACCAAAAAAATCAGCTAAGCCTAACTATGACCCATTTTACCCCAGCTAAAACAGATTGGAATAAAAAAGAAAATATTTAATATTTTTCTTATTTGATTGACTTGAGATGTTTTCCAAAGCTTCTTTTATGAGAAAATACTTCAAATTTGCAGTGTTATTTATTAAAATATAGGGATTTTCAAAAGTTAGTAAACCATGTGTTTTGCACACAACCATCCACAGCTTGTAAACAATTCTTCTGCTGTTGGCATATTCATGAAACTAAGTTTTTTGAAAATGAAAAATGTTGCCAACATATTGATAAATAATATTACAAATATTAGTTTTAAAAAATCAATTTCAATTTTATTTACATTGAGTTATTTATAAAATGACCCATTTTACCCCACCTGACTCTATGGTAAAATGTAAGGTTTAAAATGAAAATCTACATATTATATTACTAAAGTACCTTTATTTAAAAGAAAATAAACATTAAATTCATAACATATTTTTAAAAGACATATTTCTTTTCTATCCAAGAAATATATCCAAGGAATTCTATCCAAGAAATTTCAGGCCAAGGTAGGAATTTTGTTTTATTTTAAGCTTTAGATTTTTAAAACTATGCTAATCAATGTTTTTCAAAACCTGTTTGAAAGAAAAAAATGTATATATTTATACATACACAAAACCAACCATTTACTTAAAACAAACGAAAAAATATTACCTTATTAAATCAATATTCAACTAATTATATAATTTATATTTTAGTTTGATTTAAATGAACGTAGCGTAGGTTAAGAGAATGTTCAAAAATTCATTTTTTATAATGTGTTGTCGAGAAACAATTTAACATTCGTTATAAATGCTGAAAACATCATTTGACGTATGTATACATTTGTTAGTGGAATACAGTTTCTCTACTCCAGTTGTTGCCTGCTGTACTTCTATCTTGGAATGGGCTGGTTCGAAGACTGCTTGGGTTGGCAGCTGCCTTAATTTTACCATCTAAAAAAATGTAAAGAACAATTACTTAAACATAAACATTTTCTAAAACCTGTTATGAAATTAATAAAAATAAAATGGTATGAACTTCACTCAACTTTCTCATTTAGTTTGCTCTTCAGACACAAATTTAAAAAAGTAAAATAAGTTATAACTTCATATGTTCATTAGATCAAAAATGTCAAAGCGTTCATTTGTTCCTAAAACCAAATTTATATATCTATATTATATAAAACGCTTATGCGTGGCACAAAAAAAGTACCTTTATTTCTTTCTCCCCGTTGGCAACGATCAGTTTGTTTACCTCATTTCGCTAACCGAGCTACACGCTTACGGATTACAGGAGAAGTCGTTACTTTTCTTTTTGAATTTATTTATTCTCTCTTATATAATAAGAATTATAATGAACTCTTTGCGAACTTCTCAATGCAATTTGCGTAGACGAGAGCAGCGTGCAAGGGAATCCCTGGATGAAAGATTTCAGCGAAGATCGGCTAGAAATGCTGCTGATAGGCTTAGACGAGCCAGAGCACGCAGCGATCAACAAATGGCTAATAGGATGAATTCCCAAGCTGAAACAAACGTTTCCGAGCACGATTGCGGTATGATGACGGAAATATGCAATTTTTGTCAAGCACTTTATTGGCGAAACGAATTGAACTCCAGCAACAAGTATACCAAATGCTGTCACGATGGTAAAGTTCGTTTACCGAATCTGGCGGAAACTCCCGATCTTTTAAAGGAATTGCTCACTAACAATTCACTAGAGGCCAGAAATTATCAAAACCATATAAGAGAGTACAATGCTGCATTAGCGTTTGCATCTATGGGGGCTGAAGTAAAATCACCTCCTGGCAATGGCCCATATTGCTTTCGAATCCACGGTCAGATTTACCACAGGATTGCTCCACTGTATTCTAATGAAAGATTTAAACCTGGCTATGGACAATTGTATATTTTTGATGCCTCTGAAGCCAACAGCCGGCGTTTGGAAAACAATCCATCTTGCCTAAGTTCTGTGATGGAGAAGTTGGATGCATTGCTCCGTACAATAAACCCTTATGCTAAATCATATTTGCAAATGCATCATTTGATTCAATCGAATCCAACTGTAAACGTCAAAATGATTTTTATGGAACATCCCGACTTGGATATGCGTCGATATAATGCACCTACTTCCAGGACCGAGGTTGCAGCCATATTTGTCGGAGATGATGGCGAACCACCAGCAAATAGGGATATATGCATTTATCCAATTGGAGAGGGTTGTAAAAATATATCCCCATTAAATCAATGTAACGATCCAATGGTTTATCCATTGCTCTTTCCTAGAGGGGAACAGGGTTGGTCAAATGAGATGGAGCATGTTGAGGAGAGACGTTCTGCCAAAGAAATAGAGTCACTCAATTGCAGTTTTATGCATATAGACTTTCAGTTCGTAGTGGCTTTAGTCTTTTGCATAGTAGTGGCAAATTATTTCAGCAATATGTAGTAGATGCCTACGTAAAAACTGAAGGATCTCGCCTTAACTACATCCGCTTAAATCAAAAGGATCTAAGAGTGGAATTTTACAGGGGACTCTTAGATGCTCTAACAACTCGAGCCTCAAATAACAATTTACGAGTGGGGAAATTAGTTATACTGCCTTCTTCTTTTCAAGGAAGTCCCCGTTCCATGCAGCAGAATTATCAGGATGCAATGGCTATGGTCAGGAAGTTCGGGCGACCTGACCTGTTTGTGACATTTACCTGCAACCCGTCATGGCCTGAAATTTAAATGCCATGCAAGGTCGGGGAAGACCTGAAAACAGACCTGATATTGTCGTAAGAGTTTTTAAGATGAAGTTAGCGGAGCTCTTGGACGACCTTATAAAACGTAAAGTATTTGGGTGTGTAACTTCCTACATATATGTTATCGAATTTCAAAAACGGGGCTTGCCTCATTGTCACATTTTACTAACATTGGATTCTTCTTCCAAAATTCGTACTAAAGATGACATAGATAAATTTGTTAGTGCAGAATTACCAAACATTAATGTTAATCGAAGGCTTTTTGAAATCGTAACCAAATGTATGGTCCATGGCCCCTGTGGTATTATAAATCCAAATGCTCCATACATGAAAGATGGTGAATGCTCTAAACAGTTCCCAAAAGCATTCAGAGAGGAGACAGAGGAAAATGTAAATGGCTACCCAGTTTACAAAAGACGGTGTATAGAACCAGTTAGAGTGGGCAAACATTACATTGATAACCGTTGGATAGTACCATATAATCCATGGCTATCTAAAAAATATAATGCACATATCAATGTAGAAGTTTGTGCATCTGTAAAAAGTGTCAAATATTTATATAAATATGTTTACAAAGGTCATGATGCAGCCTCCATTACATTAAAAAATGATGACATTGTTAATCATGATGAGATTTTAAATTTCTTAGATGGGAGATATGTTAGTGCTCCAGAGGCAATGTGGCGTTTGAGTGAGTTCAGCATGTCTGATAAATCTCACACAGTAATTAGACTTGCAGTTCACTTGCCTGAACAACAGGCTATTTTTTTTAAAGAAGGGCAAGAAAATGAAGCAGTTGAACGGGCTTCTATAAAAGATACCACTTTGACTGCATGGTTTAAATTGAACCTTATTGATGAAGAAGCATATGAGTACTATTATGCTGATATCCCCCAGTATTATGTATTTGATAAACCTTCTACAAAATGGCAGAAGAGGCAAAGAGGG